>JAFMSR010000001.1:30284081-30555915 GCA_022818135.1 Saxidomus purpurata
TTGACGATATTTCTGATTCAGATCTATATTTGACGTTATTAATGTACATGACGTCGCAAACATGTCCATTTCGCGCATTTTTTACGTCTGTTGTACGGTGACGAATCTTGTCTTATACTTACTCTACTGAGATCATTTATTGACGTAAAGCAATAAAATTGGCATAAAAAAGGTATTGAAATTGCCTGCACGGTTATACAATCTAAATTACTTTACGTATATGCTGTGCAAAAACACACTTCTGAATTTATCCACAAAAAATAGGTTTGCACTAAATTTTTCAAAACTTCAATTTTTTTTGCCAAAATTTAATATGTTTTTTATTAATATGTATTCTAAATATACCCCAAAAATTAGAAATGTTTACAGTTCAGTATTTTATAAGAAGGCGTTTATATTTTGACAAATAGGCGTTTTATCGACGTCGCCGTTTGAAGTGTTTACGGGGCATTGTAAATTTATTATACGTCCTAATAATCACCGAATTACATGAGCATTATAACTACACATACACCTAATAGCTCGGGTTACAAAATACCGACTGACCCTATTATAATACAAGAAAATTTGAAAACGGGGATGTTGGTAACTATGCGTTATTTTTGTGTAACTGAAGAACGGGATCATTATTATATTTTACTTTTTTTTCATATTGACCAGGTTCTACACTCCTGCATGCCAAAGTACGACCGATTTATATGTTAACGTATTTTAGGTATTAGGTTACTATATAAATAAATAAATATACACTTTATTTTGGCGAGTGTCCTTTCACGCAATTAAACATTCTCGATATAACTGTGGTATTTGGATATACTTGTTTGTAGACCTGTCTCCGTGGTCTAGTGGTTAAGCGTAATGACTTGTACTCACTAAACTTGTAATTGTTCAAATGTCAGGATTCGAGCCCCTCTATACCGTTATGTAAGACAGCTAAATCAAAAAGTGGTTCTACCAAGAAACTATGGCTTGGTTTACTGATGAAACGGTGTTAAACCCGCATCCCCGCCCCCTAAATTTAGTGATTATAAAGATTTTGTAGCTAAATGCGTTTCATCATTTTTCTCTTTATTATATACTTTCATATTGCCCCGTTCACTTTGCCTTTGAGAGTTCATTCAGTATTCTACGGTACTGCACGTTGGCAAGGAATGATACTGAACGTTGGCAAGGGAGTGCGGTCCTAGCGATCAGCTGTACGGACTATTTTATTTGTTTGCAAACATCGTTTTAATAAGGTTAATATGTCGAAGTTTGACAGTTTTTTACAATTAAATAAACTACAGTCTTAAACAAAACAAAAACTTTAATCATTTTCAAGTAGATGTAAAAGAATTTCATTTTTAAAATGATTCGAATTTTTTAGGGCACGCAATACCAGTTCTGGTTACGAAAGTTACTGGTACGTATTTCAGCCAAGTATTGATAAAGAAAAGGAATAATGTTTTGCATGTAGTCATAATAAAGAGAAAACATTTTTAGGATCGTATATCAAGTTGATTTATTCATATTTCAAAGTACAATCCTGCATCCGTAGGAAAAGTCTTGCGTTTTTCAAAACAAGATGGCGGACGGCAACTGAAATTTCTTACCGTATAGTTGACGTCAACGTTTCTCCTAATAAATGACGTCACGTATAAACAACAATATTGAATCGAGTCTATTAATGAAGAAATAATAAATGCCTCCCTGTATTTTATCGTTGAACAAAATATAGTCAGAAATTTAGATGCGTAGTAATTAAGTCACGAGTGCGTAGCACGAGTGATTAAATTTTTCGCATCCAAATGACTGACTGTATTTTATTCATCGATAGAATATAGGGAACAATTCATTATTTCGATTCTAACACGTTATTTTCTTTGAAAACAATTCCGAACTTTGTTTAACGCGTAGTAGTACATCATTGTAACCTTAAAACGCGAGATACGATTGGACGCGCTTGTTTACATACGTCACGTCGTTATGTCATGTAAGGCACGTCGTCCTTGGAAGAACGTGCTGTATTTTATCGTAAAATAAAATACGTTCATATAGGAAAAGCAGCCGCTTGTGTTAGAATACGCAATAAAGAAAAAAATGTACATGGTAAAATAGTACGTTAGTTCAAGATTTCAAGATTCATTTATTGTTTTTTGCTTTTATTACTTGGAACTCGCTGATTTGGCGGGAACAACTCACAAGCTCGTTGTTCCCGCCAAATCAACTCGTTTCAAAACAACAAAAAAACAAAAATAATATCAAACAGGGAATGCCACGTACCAAAAACGCAGCCTCCCCAAAACGAGCCCCACATCACCCAGAAGTGCACACCACCAACACACACACACACACACACACACACACACACACACACACACACACACACACACACACACACACACACACACACACACACACACAATCATGTACAAACACACATACATGTATACACTACCAACACACACTAGCATACAAAGCAAACACACGAGGACAAAACGAACAATTAAAGGAACACAGTGGGGCACCGCCTTGGAACGGTCAGTGGCAAAAACACCACTGGGGAGCTTAAACCGGTTTATGGTGCGCACCCAACCTCACTCTTACCCCCACCATGTTCCAAAGTCACAGGACAGTGTAAATAAAAGTAATCCCTGCTAGGTGAATCTCTAACACACGCAATGGAAACAAAAGGCATGGTATGTAAAACACAAAAATATTTAAGTAATATTTCACCATACAAGTTCAATAACCTATAGTACGCTATAGTACGCTGTCCTTTGGTATGTTAAACAGTTATCTCGAATACGAAAATAAACCTTTGTTAAAATGACCCAAAATACAGGAAACTGCTTTCACAAAATGACATAAGATTAACGTGCATAAGGTAAATGTTGATGAAAAACTATTTCTTTGTTTAGTACCTTCTGAACCATCCGCGCGTGAAGAATTTTTACCCTGAAAAGCATCGATTATCTTACATCTACTAGCTACTGGATATCCGTAAACTTGGATTGCAGTTCGCGCGGTCTGGCAATTGGTCTGCAAGTAGTATAAAATGGGGGGTCAAGACCCGAAATTTTGCCCATACCCAAACTTTTGCCCATACTGATATTTTTGCTTATTACGATATGTTTCCGCATTTACGATGTAAGGGAAGTAACTGTTACAGAAACTGGTTTCTATCACCGCAAGAGTGATGCTCCAGAATGGAGACACGCATATTGTTTTAAAAAGGTGTTTCCACCAATCGCGATAGAGGGAAAATCACGCTAATGAGTCCGACCTGATGAATATGGTCACAATCGGTTAAGACGTTAACTCCAGGTGCAAATGACCTGGGATGGAACCGGGATGTTCTGAACGACTTTATTTCCATTGGCACCGCCTACTGAAAGTCTGCGAATTATCCTGAAAGTGTCGCAGACCAATGCAAACGGATTATAACCTTTTAGGAATATCTAAGGGAGATAAAAGTCGTTTGGCACGGTCTCCCGAATGTTTGCGGCTATATGTGTCAAAATGATATATTCGATTTCTATCTATAAGGCACTGGTTCCTGCAAATGAGACATGCATGTTGATCTTTTGGATTATTTAATTTCAAATTTGGGGTATGCCGTCGAAATCTTACAAGTAATACTGGACTTTAATGAGCACCCCAATGACCAATAAATGGAACCTACCCATTGTAAAATTCCAAATGAAACACTTATTAAAAGATAGGACGGTTTATTCAAGCGTATAATGCAATGAAAATAAAACAAACTTTTGCGTATATTTCTCAACATACATGTAGATTAATCAAATATTTAAAAAAGTTGATAATTAATATAATATTTCGAAAGGACATATACTTTAAATGAATAGTTTTAGATAAAAGCTTATTATTTGATTTAAACTCTTGCTTGTTGCTAGACGTTTTTCTATAACATCCGGACGAAGATTCAGAGGAAGACGCGATGTCAGACATTTCTGTACAAGAGGACATCTTTGGACCTGTTGATGAAAACAATTCTGATAACAGCGACGACGATATGTCTGTAATCTCTGAGAAGAGTTTGGATATTGACCCTTGGGAATACATTGTAGAGGAAGCGTTTGATAAGTGCCAGTCTTAGTATGAAACCGAAATGAATGAGCTTATGAAAGAAGATACCGAGATCAGTGAAATTGAAGCCAGGGATAATGTCTTTGAGGACATGAAAAGCACTTACAGGAAAGCCATGATGAACATTTTCGGTAGAAAACTGGTGTGATTCGATGCTATGAACGAGGATCCCATCTATAAAGCGATAAAGAAGACAGTCAATAAACTAATTGCAACAGAACACTACGAAGGGGAGGAAGCCTTAAAGTACGCCATTCTTAAACGGAGATTTCTTTTTGATAAAGTGCTGGACAATTACGTCACCCCACAGTTGGAAGAGGAAGAAGATACGGAACAAATGGAAGATACTGAGTGAGAGTGATACATGTATGACAGGACTGTCGAACTTGTTCGGCTAATAGTAAAACGATATTGTCGAAGCTAAAGTGAGCTGCGTGTCTTTCGCATAAAAAAAAAACAACTTTATGATCTGTGACATTTCTATCAACGAATTGACTGACTTCATTCATTTGTTCCATCTGGAAAGAGCAAAACTTGTGTCTGTTTTATTAAAACTCATGCTTTTATATTAAAGAAATGCAGATGATTTAGAAGAAAAAAAAATGTAGCTAATAAACAAAGATGTTGCTTTGTGACTTCTCTTTCTCGGTCATTTTTCCAATAGGTGGTGTTTACCATTTAACTAAGAGTATATAAAAACGTCTAGCACCAAGCAAGAGTTTAAATCAAATAATAAGCTTTTATCTAAAACTATTCATTTAAAATATACGCAAGATTAAAATAATGTTTTCCTACAGCGCTCACTCCACTAAAATTAACGCTATTCAAAGTACAGGCTTGCGGTTTACAGGTCACAGTGTGTCCTTGGTATTCTTTCAAAAATGTAGTTTAATCGTGTCACCATGACAATCTCGCTTGTTATTTAATACCCGTTTGTGGTTTTTACATGTATGCAGTTGATGTCCTTTCGAAATATTATATTAGTTATCAACTTTTTTAAAAAATTTGATTAATCTACATGTATGTTGAGAAACATACGCAAAAGTTTGTTTTATTTTCATTGCATTATACGCTTGAATAAACCGTCCTATCTTTTAATAAGTGTTTCATTTGGAATTTTACAATGGGTAGGTTCCATTTATTGGTCATTGGGGTGCTCATTAAAGTCCAGTATTACTTGTAAGATTTCGACGGCATACCCCAAATTTGAAATTAAATAATCCAAAAGATCAACATGCATGTCTCATTTGCAGGAACCAGTGCCTTATAGATAGATATCGAATATATCATTTTGACACATATAGCCGCAAACATTCAGGAAACCGTGCCAAACGACTTTTATATCCCTTAGATATTCCTAAAAGGTTATAATCCGTTTGCATTGGTCTGCGACACTTTCAGGATAATTCGCAGACTTTCAGTAGGCGGTGCCAATGGAAATAAAGTCGTTCAGAACATCCCGGTTCCATCCCAGGTCATTTGCACCTGGAGTTAACGCCTTAACCGATTGTGACCCTACTCATCAGGTCCGACTCATTAGCGTCATTTTTCCTCTATCGCGTATGGTGGAAACACTTTTAAAAACAATATGCGTGTCTCCATTCAGGGGCATCACTCTTGCGGTGATAGAAACCAGTTTCTGTAACAGTTACTTCCCTTACATCGTAAATGCGGAAACATATGGTAATAAGCAAAACTATTAGTATGGGCAAAACTTTGGGTATGGGCAACATTTCGGGTCTTAATCCCCCTTTTTATACTACTTCTGCAGTTCGCAATTCGAATCCCGAACTGCGAACTGGCAACTAGTATATAGTTCGCAATTCGCAATTCGAATCGGGAATTGGTTTGCAATTCGAGTCTTGAACTGCGAACTGGCAATTAGTTTTCCTTTTTAAACGCGAACTGAGAACTGGGAAATCGCGAAATACAAACTTGCAACTAGTCTTCATTCAAACCGCGAACTGAGAACTGCAGTTCCAAATTCGCTAATCAGAACAGAACAGATCAGAACATCTCTTTTATTTTTACCCAGGTACACAAGATACAACATGGGGTAAGTACATATAACATTATATTCATTACATATTTATCCGGTCATTTTGATCAAGAACGGTATGACGGTGTAACCCAGACTGGAATGTCATTGACGACACGCGTGCGTAGTACATATTGGAAATAGTTGCTTATCGTGATTGAGGAGCGAAGATCGGAGTTTAAACAGGGCACCTATCAATGAAAATAACGGATACATTTGGCGTATAGTAGAAATGTGTAGTTATTTCATGGATGTCGCAACCGTTTTGTGAATGAAAGGATGGACTGGAGTATCGCTATAATATAGGTCATTAGGTATGTATAAACAAATTACAGTATTTACTATATAGTGTCGGCGCGTTTTATACAGTAGAGAATAAACTTCGTATCATGACTTACAAAAGAGCAGAATTTCTAGAAAGGAACTGGAATTACACGAGCGAATGAGAGGTAGGTTAGAGAGACATTGGCATGAGTTTTATCGATGCTTAATTTTTTTCATTATAATAGCAGAGAACTTACTTAAGTTTTTTAAGCACAGTAGGTTAAGATGATTGCATTAGTGTGTCAAAAGTTAAATTATGTCGAGGAATGTCAATAGTTGCAGGATTTAATAGCAAATCTCTATCTCTACTGAAATGATCACAGTATAATAGATAATATTCCTCAGTACCCCCTTAATTTCTATTACATAAGCTACAGAGTCATTCATGGAAAGGTGTTCCATCGTATCTACCGGTTTCAACGGGAAGCGAATGATTGAAAGAGATTGAACTATTTGTCTTCTCATGTACACCAATACTTTTCGAGTTGTACATATTCTTTAAAGCTTGAGTAAGTTAATCCTTTGTTTGATCCCTGGAGCTGCTCATGTCAGTGCTGTTTATATTGATCAATTAAAATTGTTTTAATTTGTTTATGTAAATTTTATTGCTAATTTGAAACTGATTTTCCAACAAATTCGGACGGCCTACTTTTGTCAAAATATCTTTAATCTTATTTATTTATTTGAAATTACTATCTGGTAGATTAATCATGTATTTATAAATTTGCAGTGCCATTGTTTGGTCTTTCCCTAATAATAACTTATTCCAGTATGAGACTTTTCACTACTATTGAGATGGGGTATCTGCTTAATTCACAATATAAGAATGTTATTGGGCTAGAATGCGTAGCTTTTGGTTTTTTTCTTAGAAATTCGTTATGAACTTTTTCCATAATATCTACATTTTCAAATCCAAATATTTCACTGCCATAAATAAATATTGTGAGAACAGTATGATCAAACAGCTTGAGTGTTAAATCTATAGGTAAATTTGCATTGTTTGCTTTTGAAAGTAGTAAGTGCATTGCCTTTGTTGCTTGTTGGGCTACATGCTTTCTCGCCTGTAGAAATGAACCATTACTAGAGAGTGTGACTCCTAAATAATGATATTGGTTTTTAATTTAAATTGGTTTAATTTCAATTGGTTACCGAGCCTAAAGTTAAAAGTCCTTGTCTGACGGGCCCCAAATGCAACGATCTTTGTTTTACTATAATTAACTTTCAGGTGCCAAGTATTGCAATAGTTAAGAAAAATATCTGAGCTAGACTGAAATTCGGAAAGTAAAATAGTATCGTCCGCGTAAAGCAAGATCAATAGTTTAAGCCATAACGATAAGTCTAAGGGATCTTTTAGCTCTACGCCTTCGGCACCATTTATATGCATGTAAGATTGTAAGTAATTAAGAAATAATAAAAGAAGTGCCGGTGAAAGATTTTCACCTTGTCTAACCCCAATTTCGGATATGAACGTGTCCGAAAATTGTCAAATCGAATCGCAAACTAATGACTTGTGTGCATTTTGCAATTCGCAATTTGGGATCACAAACTGCGAACTAGCAACTAGTTTGCAGTTCGCAGCTCGCGATTCTAATCGCAAAAAGTCGTTATTCAAATAGTAAACTGGTGACTGGTTTGCAAACAGCAATTCGAACCACAAGCTATGAACTAGTCAAAGCGCGAAATGCGAACTGAGAACTTGTCTGAAGCTTGCAATTCGCAATTCGATTCGCTTCATTCAAACCGTGACTTTAGAACTGGGAAATCGCAAACTGGCAACTAGTCTGTAGTTCGCAGTTCGCATTTCCAATCAAGAAAAGTCGCTTTTCTATGGTAAACTGATGCCTGGTTTGTAATCAGCGATTCAAACCACAAGTTGTGAACAAGTCGAATTGCGAACTGAGAACTTGGAACTTGTCTGAAGTTTGCAATTCGCAATTCGAGTCGCTAACTGCGAACTCGCAACTAGTTTGCAGTTCGCAGTTCGCAATTCTAATTGCAAAAAGTCGTTATTCAAATAGTAAACTGGTGACTGGTTTGCAAACACCAGTTCGAACCACAAGCTATGAACTAGCCAAAGCGCGAAATGCGAACTGAGAACTTGTCTGAAGCTTGCAATTCGCAATTCGATTCGCTTCATTCAAACCGCGACTTTAGAACTGGGAAATCGCAAACTGGCAACTAGTCTGTAGTTCGCAGTTCGCATTTCCAATCAAGAAAATTCTAATAGTAAACTGATGCCTGGTTTGTAATCAGCGATTCAAACCACACGTTGTGAACAAGTCGAATTGCGAACTGAGAACTTGGAACTGGTCTGAAGTTTGCAATCCGCAATTCGAGTCGCGAACTGCGAACTGGCAACTAGTCTTCAGTTTTACTGCGAACTGAGAACTGGGCTCAAGTCAGCAGTACCACATTCGCAATTTGAATCGCGAACTGCAAACTGGCAACTAGCAATTCTGCAATTCGCGATTCGAATCACGGATATAGCCACTGGTATCGAAGAATTGACGTACATATTTTTAAAATGCGTTGGCTTAATTCCTTATACGTTGGTATAAGTATATCCATGTTGTTTCAAATATATAGACTTATACAGTCTCATTTAATCTAGATGCTAAACTTGTTGTCTAAACACAGACGTTAGGCATTTTCTATATAATGGCCGACAAAGTCATTCTTAAATACCAAATGTAACAATTTATAGTTACAATTAAATATGTTTTTCATTCTTGATCAGAAATTAATCTCTTTAATCGTCACATCGTTATACAATTTCGTTCCACTCACGTTAGTATATAAACTATGCTATAAACATGCTACTTACCATTTCCCTTTGCTCTTTTTTGCGGATATTTCAATTCCAGAAGTTGGTTTTTCAGTTGATCTATTTCAACCTTTTGTTTTTGTATTATTGAATTGTCGGTGTGTGCGTCATGAACAATTTGACTCGTATTCTCTGCACAAAAGTCTTTTATTAGCTTCAGCGAATCAATCTCATGTGGCTCCATGCCATATCGTTCTGCCATTACCTGAATAATTGTATGAAGCTCACGTAGGGTTTCACATGCATTCTTTGTCTGTTCACAACAAGCTTCCTGTAACATGAAACAAAAATTTCGTTACAACAAATTACAATTTTAAATCATGAGCTAAGAACACACACTGTCTTTGTTTGCTAACATCCGTGATGATGTTAACCTACACCACACAATATGGTTGATGAATGGCAAATAATATTATATTAAGTCTACTCCATCACAGGCATCGCTGAAAAAAATCTCCATTATGATTATACTTAAACATAAAATGTAAAAGTAATGGCTACAATCAACAACACGTCAAGTAAAATATAGGTAGCAATTGGAGAACATTTGATGAAAATGTTGGAGAGTTTGAAGAAATGTTTAAATTTGAAATTCAAAAGCGTTTGTAACGCATTTTGATTTAGTAGCGTATAATTCCACAAAATACAGAAACACTTTACAGCAATTTATGCTGGAACCTTTTTATTTGACGATTTTTTGTAAAATGTGTTAGTTTCAGACTGTTTCAAGAACGTTATTGTCATCAATATCTTTAAATATATGTATCAAATAACATATATGTATTATATGGTTTAATGTTGCCTTAAAGGTCCATTACTAAGGGAAAGTGAGGTGGCTTTTTTTTTCATAGCCAGTACATAGACTTAGGCAAGACACTAAATAATGAATTTTGGCAGGTCAGAATTTACAGAAAGTCTTTGGAACTTAAAGAAATGTATATGTTTTATGTTGAAATTTCAGTGAATCGACAGAATGACCACCCAGGTCTTTTTAACTTTCTTCATAATTCATAGAAAAAAAATTGTACATTTACTGTGATTTATTTCGAATTTCTACATACCAACTTTCTTTTTCCAATAAAATGAAATAGTTTCTGTGCATTTTAAAAGATATTCAAATTTTCACTTTCCTTAGTATTGGACCTTTAATAGACAAGACATTAAAACAGTCATAAAAACGGTCCCATCATTTGTAAATAATATATGTACAATGATATTTTGTCCAGTTCATATGGATTTTATTTTCCCCGTACATGGATATGTGAGGGTCAGGAAACCATCCCTCTCCATATCTCACAATCATTTAAATATTAATCATGCATAAATATGATTTCAATATGCAATTTCACAATAATTTACATTCTTGACATATGTACGTCTTATTATGATTAAATAAGAGCAAAAAATTCAAATAAACCTGTAAATAAATTTGAAACGAAAAAAGAAGAAAGACTTTTATTTATGTTGTATATGGAGAGAAAGAGCATCATCTACATTTTCTTAAAATAGTAGCCTGGTACTGAGATTCATAAAAGTTCTGTAGCTTATCATATAAAGTATTATTTGCCAGCATTTAAAAAAAGAATATGTTTTCTGGCTTTTCATAAAATTATTATTTAACAACCAAAATCTATAGTTTTACTGATATTGATAAACATCTCTCAGCTTATCACAGAATGCATTATTTGCCTATCTGTTTTCTGATTTTTCATTGTAATTGCTTTATGTATATTACACTGGTGTTGTAAAAACATTTTATACCCAGCCCATGTCAACTTATTTTCTGATATGTACACTGAAAATAAAACAACGATTAATAAACTAACAGCTAGGACAGGTGCGATTTTTAAAACTCAACAAGAGTCTGAAAAAAGC
This sequence comes from Saxidomus purpurata, assembly GCA_022818135.1. Taxonomy (NCBI): domain Eukaryota; kingdom Metazoa; phylum Mollusca; class Bivalvia; order Venerida; family Veneridae; genus Saxidomus; species Saxidomus purpurata. Next base: position 30,295,232 of record JAFMSR010000001.1, read on the forward strand.
ACAATATTCCTATATATAGTTAATGCTGACTGAGTATGATTAAGGTAGCTGGAGACCAAATATTGTTTTATAGTCGCAGAATTCCGTTTTCATGTATTATCATTAGCTCAATTTCTCTTCTACTATGCTTAGTACATATAAAAACGCAACATTTTTTAAGTCAAATATTTTAATCTAACAAATTATGGGGAAAAACAGTTGCATAGACTCTAATTTTCATTTCCTTTGACTATTATCATGTGGTGTAATTTTCTTGAAAACGAAACGAAAAAATTGTCAAAATGCAAAAATAAAAAAAACAATATTTGCAATTAAATTTTTATTCTGTTATTTTTTCGAAAAGGTTAACAAATCAATATGTTTAGAATTTAGACAACCTAAGAAAAATTACTTAACAGTGATAATGTTTGTCATAACCAAAATGAAAACTGGTTTTTAAAATCGCAGATTAACATCGTTGTTAAAAACCTATCGCAACATGTTATTTCAGACTAAAACAATACTTTGGTGTTAACATTGTTCACGACTTATTCCCCATTTTCTTTAATTGAAACAATCAATATTGATAACAAATTGCCAGCCGGCGCTCTTTTTTGCACAGTATACATCTGAAAATCAATTCTCCGTTAATGAGAATACACGAAAGTTAAATTTTCAAAAAGAATTGTCTAGTACTGGTTCTTCCCAGGAACGATTGTTTAATAAATTGCCCGCCTGTTAAAATGACCCAAACACGGCTGGAACGGGCGTTTACTCCTACAACACAACATGTAAGTGTTGCGTTTTAAAATGTACTGAGTATAAATTGAGCGAAAATACACGATGAAAACCTATTTGAACTGTGTTTTATGAACTGTTAGATAGACTAGAAAGAAATTAAAAAAGCCCTACATGCAACTGAGATTGAGGACGAATATCATTTCACACTTTTTTGTGAAAGTACGAAGAGATAAGAAAATCACTCACACCTGGACGTAAGTAAGAGACGAATCTTTAAATGCAATTGCATTATAATCCTATAAGGGTTATGTTTTTTTTCTTTATCATGTATCATCATCCTAAGAAATGTTTTTACTAGTTTGATAATTATCTTACTATTATACTTGATCTTTAAATAGTGTTACATCGATTATAGAGAATCATTGTATGTTCAAGTCGGAACGAATAACTTTATGTTCTGTACTGTTAAAATTGACCGGTATGCGCCGCAATATGACACTAGTAACTAGAGACATTTGGAAACATACGGATATGAAAGCGTTTTAAACATCAAGTCGATCAGAGCAGCGATCAGACGCATTCGGACACAACTATCCCCACTGGTGACGAAGGAATAACGCGATCCAGTTCATAATGTGCGCACGGAACTTTTAAAATAAAATCCTCCATTTTTTTAATATACTCTTTAGTACATTACTTCTTTTCTTAATTTCTAAAACACGTATTTGCCTGTTTCACGCTATGAATGCCATCACGCCATCCGTGACACAGGTGAACAAATTGAAACACCGCCACAAGTTACACAACTTTTGGCATTGTCGAATTATACCTAAATATCACCATGTATCTAAAAGCGAAAACAATCTATAGGACATAATTATTTAATTTACTTAATAAGATATTTTGTTTAACACTGGGACTAGGTGATCAACTCACTTTCGGTTTTTCATAATTTAAAAATCAATTTAAAATCTAAAAGTTTTACAGGATAGGAGAAGTAGTGAACTGTTGCCAACTACACGCGCTCTTTAATAAATTTCATTATTAATAATGACGACCCAAAAAGCATATTAAAGGGGTGTATCACAACTTTGAACTAAAAAGCAAGCTAGGTTTTATAACCAAGTTCTACAACGGAGCCATTTGAACGTTTATAACAGCAACAGTTTAGATTTATATAAGATTTTATTGAAGCTTGATATCAACTGTTAGTCCTGTAAATAAGATTTCACATTTGCTTATTATTGATATTCTACAGTTCTAATTTATTGCCGAATGTTTACTGAAATATAAAAAAAATTTGATAAACTTAAATTTTGAAAATATGAAATGAAATGAAAGACGTTACACAGAGACAATAAATTATACAATATTTATAATAATGTCTCTGTACGAAAAATGAATAGATATTCTTTATTTCCTCGAATAGAAGTGCATATACACAAACAATATTTGTTAACAAAATAAATTTTACTCGTAAATCTAAATCATAATTTCAAAATATATAGATGTAAAGCGAGTAATGCAGAAAAAAAAACATAATGTATAGACTGGTATGTACAACGAAAGGGCATACTATATAATTTCTCCTATCTTAACCTTTTCTGTGGTGCAAGGTTCGTACATGTATAAACAAATTATCTGAGCTTGGTAACCATGTTTTCAATGTATTACTAAACCTTGACGGAACGAAAGACAAGGTTAGTTATAGGATAAGATAGTCAAGTGTATTGCTGGACAAAGATCATACTAAAATGAACTACTCTGTCTTATGGCTGAGCAGATACTAATCACACCGCCGAAATCACATTTGATTGTAATTTACAGATGTAATTTACATAAGGGTCCATATCTGGGTTCCGCAGAACAACTTGATATTAATTTATTTAGTGCCTTATGCATGGTCAGTATGACACTCGATCAGTATAGTACGCGCGACCAAGTACTCGCAAATCCATAGGATATATTGGCGTACACTCAATAAGTTTCAAATTTAGTTTGAATTTTGAATAGATTTAATACAGAACATAACATTTTAGATTTATAACTTAATGAGCAAAATAAAAAATACTTGATTTATGTCTTGAAATTATTCTAGTATGAAAAGTTTATTCACAACTGTACAGTTTTACTAGCGCAGAATTCAGCGAAAAGTTGAGAATTTGACAAATTCATTCTTTTTAATAATTTTCAGAACATATAAAATTCAATATATTATATAATGCAGTTGAACGAAGGCCAGTAATAGTTATGCCGAAATATTTTCAGCTGTTGGCCTATTTTATGCATGGTCATTTTTGTTCATATACATTGTAAATTACTTTGTGTGAATAAAATCGGAATTTAAATTATTTTTTTTTTTATTTCGAATGCTTTAAAAACATTAACATAATTGAAGTCGTTTGCAACTGCTTCGTGTGTAATAATTATCAATACATGGGTTTACAGTTTCAAGACTGTACAATGTAGATATCCGAAGCGTATCGCTTGAACTTGAGAGTTATCTCAGTTGAAATTCGAGTGAACTGAATGTATTACGCTTACAATCTATAGAAAATAAGCATTTTGTAAACTGTCCATCTGACATGGTTACTTGTTATATTGTGACAATAAATACATCTTTGGAAAGCTTACGATCTTAGTTTTCTAAAAATATGCAATTTGACATATTTTATTTAACCACAACCATTGAATCAGTCGCTAAACCTGACCATATATTGGGAATTTGACGTAGAAGTTACATTTAGTGATAAGTAGTCAGTAACATTTACTTGATAAAAATCGATAAAGATAGACGGGAAATAGCCCCGTTTGAAACTGTAAAGCCGTGATTCTACTGCAGATGTTCCCATTCAACACATACTTTAAATAGACAATCACCTGACCGTCTTGTAATACCAAAGTGGCAATAAATCACGTAGAAAAAATCGTTATTTCTCGCGTTAAAGATAATTGAACAGGAATATGAGATATGTGGCCACAACCTGTGTATTCACAGAAGGGGTCTTAGCAAATGATGGACTAGTGGTCATTGATAAATGATAGTGTTCATAGTTAAAAAGAGTTAAGAACTTCTTACATGAAAAATAATATAAAAGTGAAGACAATTATTTATTTTACGTATGCTTTTCAATATCATCTACACATATTCAACGTATATTTTGGTTAGTACATTGTCATACCATAAATGGATGCATTTTCTCTTTCAAATTGAGTAAAGTGTTGAGTTATGCAAAGTTTATTATGTAAATAAATTACTCAAGTAAGTTTAATGCTTTTGCTACAGTCTGAGAAAATTGTACAATATTTCTCTTCCACAAACAAATATTCATTTTAGTCAAAGGGAGATACTTTACTTCGTTCAAATAATAGAGAACAGAGAAAAAAACTGAAGCTAGTTTTACAGATAAATAGTTTGGTTAGAGTAAATAACATAAAAGAAAATCTGCATTTTTATTTCATATCTTTCTTAAACAAAACATTTAACTTTGATCAAACTTTTCAACGTTCACATAATTCTCAATTATTTTTCTGCAAATAAAATATGTTATTCAAGGTATCAAACATTGCTAAATATGTCTAAGAAAACCGGAGCCTTTAAAATTGTTTGCGACCATTAAAAACCGTGTATACAGTCGCAAATGTCAAAATTACTAAACGGATAACCCTATTCTGACGCACAATACCCGAAAATGCAAACATTACTGATTGTCCAATTTTTGCGACTATATAAACATGTACGTTATTCAACAGTCGTAGATTTGAACGACGCAACTAATCAGAAACAACGTTAGGTCGGAAGTGCCTTAGAATAATTGTTATATACTTTCATATTGCCCCGTTCACTTTGCCTTAGAGAGTTCGTTCAGTATTCTACGGTACTGCACGTTGGCAAGGAATGAAACTGAACGTTGGCAAGGGGGCGGTCCTAGCGATCAGCTGTACGGACTATTTTATTTGTTTGCAAACATCGTTTTACTGAGGTTTATATGTCGAAGTGTGACCGTTTTTTACAATTAAATAAACTATGGTCTTCAAATAAAAAGAAACTTCAATCGTTTTCAACTGATGTAAAAGAATTTCATTTTTAAAATGGTTCGAATTTTGTAGGGCACGCAATAACATGTTTGAAGATTTCGATGAAAAAAAGTAAAAAAATGAATTTAAAAGCCATTCAAATTTGATACGACCTTTTACAAAAGCAAAACTAGTTAGCTAACTTTTTTTTTCAAAATATGCTTTTTGATATTTTGTCATTCGTAGTAGAAAAGGAAATAAATTAATTATTTATAGAAAGCAGTAATTTGAAAACGCTCGATCTTAGCACAAGCTCTATCTTAAGAATGGATACGATGAATCCAATGTAACAAATAGACGTAGTTTAATTTTAACAATATTTATTTTCAAATAATCATGTAGAGTACAATACCATGCATGTAGTTAGACAGTGACAAATGTACAAACAGTTAATACATAGTAACGTAGAAAAGGATTTGAAAACAAATCTTTTAAAAGACTTAAATAAATTTATTTCCCCATGTCATTGAATAAAGTGGCTGGTTCGTTCAAGTAACGTGTAATGTGCTAAGCTTGAAAATAAGTTGTAGAAAAAGTAGATTAGTAAAATTAGATCTATGCTGCACTACAGAACTCAAGTTCATGTCATTATAACGTCAAATGGTTAAATTTCATGAGGTTTAGATTCAATCCAAGTCCGGCTAAGACGTAAAACGTCGCGTGGCGACAATGTACTCCTGTAATCGACGAAAGTCGTGAATATTTTCATCATGAGTCATGTACTCTGAGCCGTACAAAAGGTTATGTAATGAAATTGGACATGGTAGGTTAGCAAAGAAGGTTTGTCTTTGAAAACTGTAGTTGGGACCAGTCGACAATTGATTTTCTGAAGAGATCATAGTTCAGAGAGCTGCAACAAAGACGTAAACGAGTATGTTGTATTTGCGCTCGTCATGTGCCAATTAGGAAGTACAATTGGGGTTATGACGGTTTGCACTGAGTTTACTTTTCAAGATATTTATTGAGAAACTTGATTTTACATCGTCAGAGAGAGCATTCCAGTCGAATATAACTGATGGAAAAAAGAATCTCTACATAATTGTGTCCGAGCGTTTGGTATTGGTATGTTATTAACACTGCGAAGCTGATAACGATTTCGGGTAGTTTCGGGAATTAAGGGGGGGGGGGGGTTTTTTTTTTTTTTTTTTTTTTTTTTTTTTTTTTTTTTTTTTTTTTTTTTTTTTTTTTTTTTTTTTTTTTTTTTTTTTTTTTTTTTTTTTTTTTTTTTTTTTTTTGGGGGGGGGGGGGGGGGGGGGGGTTTTTTTTTTTTTTTTTTTTTTTTTTTTTTTTTTTTTTTTTTTTTTTTTTTTTTTTTTTTTTTTTTTTTTTTTTTTTTTTTTTTTTTTTTTTTTTTTTTTTTAAAAAAATAATTCAACGGTAACTAGGAGCGAGCAGCTTTAAGTTAGATTAATAATCTGGGGTTAAATTGTGAACCATTTTATAAAACGTTACGAGTTTATGTTTATTTCTGCGGTCTGCTATGGTTTCCCATTTTAATTCGCTACAAGTTTTTCTATGCTGCAGAGTTTAGTAGCTCCTGTAGTTATTCTAGTGGCTTTAATTTGGACGGATTCAATATTATTTTTTTCTTCAGTTGTACAATTAACCCAAACAACGTCGCTATGTTCTAAAAGAGGCCTAACGAAAATACGATAAAGTGTTTCTAATGATTTTCTATTGAGTACAAATTTCAGTAATCTTAAGATTCCTGTGCGTTTCCAATCTCAAGAGAGAGACAGTTGACGAAATATGTGAATGCCATTTTCCTTCGTTATCCAAAGTAACGCCTAGATGTTTATGTTCGTTTACATTGTTTATGGGATTGGGATATACGTTGTACATAAGTAAGCATGTCTATTATGAATTATAATTGAAGAACTTTACTTCCAATGATATGCAAAGTATATCTCTGACTGTTTACAACATTCAATAAAGCGAAAGTAGGACAAAAAGACCACCCAGGTCAATCTAAGGAAATACACAAACATTCACTCGTTTTTCTGCAGCAGTATTTCAAACAGGGAAATAGTCCACGACTCTTGTCATGTTTTAGAAGCCAGTTTCAAACTGTGTTTCCCTGTTACAATTCCAGAATTTAAAAGAAAATTCGATTTGGTGTTAGTAATGGGCCTTTAAGTTCTGGATGTGTAAGCTTTATCCGTTTACAAGAAACCAAGAGTGATTCAGTTATGTTTGGTTTAAAGTAAATAAGCCAGGCAGTAGATAGAAAGAGTGTATGTTTTCGAAGTCGTTATTAAGTATACATGCGACTGTTTCTGGCTGGTTAACTTTAAGGTATAAACTTGTGTCAGCAGCAATTTTTTAGTAACAATATCGTTTATTGAAACTTGAGGAACACCGGATGAAACTGAATGCCAGTCTGAGTGAGAATGGCGTATTAAAACGCGTTGAAGTGATTGTAGGAGATGTCCACTTACACCAATTGAAGATACGTTCTTTAGAAGACCAAGATACAAAACACGGTCAAAGGCTTTGAATATATCGCAAAATAATATTCTGACTTCTTTCCCTTCATCAAGAGCCTTACAAATCTCATTGTAAATGTAAAGAAGTAAGTTAGTTGTAGAATCACCTTTTATAAAATCTGATTGACAGGAAGATAGTATTTTATTATCTATCATACTTGTTAACACAGCGTTCCATTAATTTACCAATACAGCTTAGTAAATGAGATTGGTCGGTAATTGCCAAGATAAGAAGGGTCAGATTTTCTAAAAACGGGTGTTACATCCGCCCTCTACCAGTCGGATGGGAAATAAGACCAAGATACGAGTCTATTGAAAAGGATGGAAAATGGTATAGAAAGTTCGTTTGAAGCTTCCTTCAGTAAGCGAGGACTTATACAATATGGCCCAGAATAGTAAGAAGTGTTGATATTTGACATACATGTAGTATCTTTCACATCTTGTGTCGAAACAGTATTGAAGAAAAGAAGCTGTGATGGAGCTGGTGGGTTCTTATTGTTATCTTGGACGGTTAACTGCTGGCAGAAGAAAATTTTCATTTTGCTTTTTCAGAATCGATATTGGCTTTAATATTTTTGTTAGTCTGTGTGATAATGGCCGAATTGTTAGTTTAAAGGGGTTGTTTGCTAATTTGAACCAGTTTTTTTAAGTTATTGTGTTTAATTTGATTTGTTAGGTATTGTGTGTCATGCGGCATCAGTGATAGTTTGAGTGATTTGAGATGTTACGAGACCAAGATCATCACCAGCTAGGACTTCTTCCCAGTTCGTACCACTGCTTAAAATGGTTCTGAAATTTCTGTAATCACCTTGATCATATTGCCATATGTGTTTATTATATGCATGTAATTTTAGTTTGGTATATCTAAGGACAATGACAATTCGGCAGTGATATCTGATGTTCTTAACCAGAAAAAGATCAACTAAAGAACTGGAAGTTTCTGTGAAATGGGTAGGATCAGAGATAGTTTGGTGTATATTATAGGACGCTATTAGGTTTTGAATATAAATACAGTTAGAGCTATTTTGATCACAGTTGAAATCACCAGCAATTATAATATTTTGCATGTTTGTGTTACATGTATATGCTTTGTCTATGCTTTCTTCAATAAGGGCCCAGTAATCTGTGATAGGTGAACGATAAATGCCACCAATTAGGTGTGGTTTATTTTGATATGTTACCTCAATCCAAAGAGCTTCTAAATCAGGTAGAGAGAGATCATTTCTTAATTTTCCATGAATACTTTCTCTGAGATATATTGCTACACCACAGTCTATTCTGTTTACACGGTCACGTCTAAATAGTGTCCCAAAAGTAGGTAATTTTAAGTTTTCACTATCAGAATCGTTTGTTAGCCAGGTTTCTGTAAAGACTAGAATATCATATGGTTAAGCTTCTATTTAACATATATTGAGCTTATTGCGAAGACTTTGAATATTAACGTGCATTATACTTAAACCATTTTTATTGCATCCTAGAAGCTGTTATTAGAATCTGTGTCTAGAGAAGTATTACTTGAGGAATGTGTATCTTGACCAGGATTAGGATGTACATTACCAGACAACAGTAAAAGAAGGGGGTGGTAAAAAGAAAAAAAAGTGTTTTGGGTTTTGTTTTTTGGTTTGGGTTTGTTTTTTTTTTTTAAAAAAAAAAAATTTTGGGGGGTTAAATTTTGTTTAGATTTAATTCCTTTTATAAAGTGTAGACACGTGATGCGTAGGAAGTGTAAACATCGCCACGTGCCGCGTCGTACAAGTAACATTATGATTCATGTAATAAAGTCAAAGAAAATCGTAAATACTGCAGCGACGGTGCGGCGAGACGAATCACGACAGTAACCGGAACGGTAAGAGAACAGGAATAATACTAGTAATATACACATGTACATAAGATCAAGAAAATGCAGCATAATTATTAAGCTAGAAAAAAATAATATGGAAAATAAAGAAGACGTAGAAGAAACTCTTTTATAGAAGAGTTGTTATATTACACTTTTGTGGAAGACGGCTTTGAATAAGTTTATGGTATCTTATATTTACTGCACTATTTCACTGACTCGGTAATAGCTTCCAGTGGAAGTTACATAAAAAAGGTTCTATGTCTGATAGTTTCCTTGGACAATTAAATAACATATTTAAAGGACCTGTTTAGAAAGATACTGTGAACGGCATAAGCATTCGCATGACAGTAAGGTGCCACGAAATATTTGTTATTGTACTAGTGCAAGAACAAAAAACAGTTAGTATCATATGTAAAAGCGTATTCTAACATGAATCACAATTATGTCTCTATATATAAAGTGTAGAAAAATTATTTTAAATTATGCTATAAACAACACGGGAAATGATATGCCGTCAATAACACGTCATGTTGTGCGGCATGACGTTAAATAAATATCCGCGTCCAAAATAACGCTTTGCATTCATTCACATTTTGTAATCTCGTGTCGTGTGAGAATCAAAATAACATCCTTTTCAACGTTGTTATCGTCTAATAAACAATTCTTTGTAGTCCTGAGGCGCAGTTATAAACCACTCAGGCCTCCGGCCTTCATGGTTAATTACTGCGCATCAAACTCCAAATCATTGTTTATTAGACGATTAACACTGCTCGAACTGATGTTTTTTCAAAAATATTCAACGTTTTGTGTTAGATTTAGTTCACGTTCTAGGACCATTTTGTGTCAAAATCCGCAATTTGCTTCAAACTACCGCTCAAAAACTAAAACATCTTCTTGTCCAAAAGCCCAAAGGCTAAAATATCGCATGTTGTATTATCTAGATGTGAGAAGTCGAATTTTTTAAACAAATATGATAGAAGACCACCCAAGATATACCTAAATGCGGACTTTGGACATCGAATGACTAAATCCAACAAACTGCGTTGATTATTACGCTGTTACATATGATACCAGCTGGCTGTTACATTTGACTATCGGTGTTTAACATGACAGCAGTTTGTAACATATTTTGCCCCTCCAAATGTTGCATTTCTGGTTACATATGTTACCAGTTTGTAACGTTTGTTGCCGATTGTGACATTTGCGCCGATTGTAATATATGTGGCCATAACAAGCGCGATTAAATTAACCCCAAGGCCATAGTTAGCATGCTATAGTTCAAAAACCGTAGACAACTTAACTGTAAAATGTGATGATAACAACTGTAATACTGCCCTAAGTAGTATAGTTCGTACAAATTCGGAGAGCGCCTGCGAGGCTGCGAGGCTGCGACGCTGCGAGGTTTACGAACAATGGGGGTACTACCGCGTGACCGCGCACGAACAATGGGACGGGTATTAGGTGACCGCGCACGAACAATTGGGGTACTACCGCGTGACCGCGCACGAACAATGGGGGTACTACAGCGTGACTGCGCACGGACAATAGGGTGGTATCGTATAACAGATAACAGTCTGCGAGGTCGGAAAAACCCATGACGTCATCGCCCATCCCTAACGTAGAACAATGGGGAGGATACCTTATGTCCTCACAAGTTCAATGCCCGCTGCTCCCTATTGTAAGGTAAACAATGCCTGCAGACCCAGATAGAAAATAGAATTCTGACAAGTAAGGACACGTTCGGTAACGTCACGACCGCACCCTCGCATAGGAACGAATGAGTCAGTATTCTATTAATAATTTATTGTTTCGGTAATGTTAGGTAAACGGATAAATTCGGAGAGTGCCTGCGAGGCTGCGAGGCTGCGAGGTTTACGAACAATGGAGGTACTACCGCGTGACCGCGCACGAACAATGGGACGGGTATTAGGTGACCGCGCACGAACAATGGGGGTACTTTCGCGTGACTGCGCACTAACAGTAGGATGGTATCGTACAACAGATAACAGCCTGCGAGGTCGGAAAAACCCATGACGTCATTCGCCCATCCCTAACGTAGAACAATGGGGAGGATATCTTATGTCCTCACAAGTGCAATGCCCGCTGCTCCCTATTGTAAGGTAAACAATGCCTGCAGCCCCAGTTAGACAATAGGATTCTGACAAGTTAGGACACGTTCGGTGACGTCACGGCCGCACTCTCGCATAGAAACTAACGAGTTAATATTCTATTTTAATAATTTATTGTTTTGAATACCCATATTCATTTCAAATTACTGTATCACCTTGCTGTCCAATGGTTTCTAATTTCCTTTCCTGTATATACACTATTTTACAATAAAGATTATAGGGACTTACTTGTATTTGACACTGGGCACTTAAAAAAGTTATAAAAGTATTTTATATACTGAGGTAGATATCATTAAAAAATATATCACCATTAAAAACATTGAGCTACATTTTTCACACATATGGAACAATCTACATTTTTTTTTAAAGTTATAAAAGTATTTTATAAACAGAGGTAGCTATCATTAAAAAATATATCAACATTAAACATTGAGCTAAAATTTTACATACATGGGAAAAATTTGAGTTTCTGTTTTAAAAACACATAGTAATTGTATCCTAATTCAAAATCACTGCACCATACACATACTGAAATTTTAATCTGTGGAGAAATAAACCTGGAATGATAAATGAGTACTTGATTGAGTCAAACTAATGTCACGTATAAAGTTGATTTATATTAAAAAAATGCAAGCGGGTATCAGGTGACCGCGCACGAATAATGGGTAACAATGCCTGCTGCTCCATATTGTTACGTAAAGGGTATCATATTATAAGACCGCACCCAACATTCCAGACTCCATTGAGGTGAGTCAATAGGAAATTTCCATGTCGTTACGGCCGCACCCAACATTCCGTTACCACCCAGATTCTCTATTTTTAGACAATAGAGGATATCATGTAACGGTATTCTTTTTACTGTTACCCTAGTTTTATTATTCATTATCAATATTGAATCGTTTAATTCATAATCACGTCTTAATCAATTTTTTATTGTCCTATCATAAAAGAATTGTAATAGCTATGAGACACACCCTGTTCCATTTTATATTATAACTATATTAAATGCAATGAAATCTATTTAATTTAACCCAAAATCAACTGGTATAACAATATCCACAGATCAAATGACACTATTACGGTTGATCTAACCTGACCCGTGGCATATATACGGTATCTCTTTAATTGCTTAAAATCCAGTATAGCCACGCGACAAGTGTTCGATTAAGTATTAAATAGGTTTTCAATTACCAGACTATTTTTAATGGTTTCTATTACAACACGGCAAAGAACCCAGGTGTCAATTACACCGTGTGCGGGGAGCATGAAAGTGATACCTAAAGATTAAAGATTTGATAAACTAGCGAAATAAAGTCAACGAACTTTGTAGTTTTGATGTTTATTTATTTTTATTTACATTTAAAACTCATGTTTTGATTTTTCTAATTGTCTCCTCCTGTCCTGCTCTGAATACGCTTTCGTGTAATGTTTTCTTCGGAATTAACCTGAAACTTACGCCGTAACATGCCTTTGGCCATTGCTGCTGTTTGATCTACCGGAAGCACTGGCTGGATACGTATCGTTTGCTTTCTGTTGTGGAATTCTCGTCATAACGTTCCTGTCTCTCGCAGGCATTAAATGAAATAATATCGTTGTGTTACGGGCTTTTATTCGCCCTCCTTACTGTCGTCATCAGTGTCGTGACCATTACTGTCTTCTTCGCTGATATCACTGACGTCATCATTGACGTCATCTTTCTCCTCCATGATCTCTTCGAAATGATGTTTATATTTCTTTAAACTAAGTCGAATGGCTTTTTGTAAATCCAATTCTCGCTGGAGGTATTTCTCCACGGTATCTATAAGTTTGCTATGGAGATAGCCGCCTTTCAATTTAAACAAAAAGAAGAGTAATCCGCCATATTTCAACATAAACACTCGTACATCTTCTACTAGTAGAGATTTATTGGCCTTTTCAGTAGCCCGTCTCACCGACAGTCCTCGCTTTTCATATGTGTCCACTTTTCTCTCCCGTTCATCTTCATTATAGTCCCTGGCAAACTGGGCTAGTTTCTTGTAAACTTCATTTTCCTCAACCAGGTATTACGAGGATTCGTCCTCAGAATCGTTTTTCATCCTTTTGCTGGGTGGAAAATCTTCGTCAGGGAATGGACGCTTTTCACGTTCCGGACACCAATGTTTCACGTGATTTTGAAGATCGTGAACATGTTTAGATACCACGCCGCAATCGTCGCAAGAATACATGTTCTGCGTAGAATTACTTTCGGTCTGCGCACTCTGGATTTCTTCTTTAGTATGATCATAAACGTATGCATCGGTCGGTTTTATATCGGTACGCATGCGCAGTGCTTCTGATGCGGTTGATTTCAGGTCATTATCCGAAACATCTGCTTTTTTAATACCAAATATATTTATACGCATGCGCAGTGCTTCTGGTGCGGTTGGGTTTAAGTCCAGAAGTAAATAACCGTATGGCCGGCTAACGGCACTGTCAAAATATCTAATCAGCTCTTTGGGATTTGTCGGGTACATCTGTTTGGCTAGGGTCGCAATAGGCTGTCTGTCAACGGGGTTGTTAAATAAAACCAAATAATGACAATTTCTACGTTGCGTTGGATCCTTACTAAAATACAAGTTTTGGTTCAGGGCAATCACCGATAGGTTCCTGTGATGACTGCCTTCCGTGAAGAGGTCTGTGACTCTTGGATCTTTTGAAGCTTCCGCCGCCATATCATCCAACACAATAAGATTCCTAAACCTAGTGTTGAGAAAATCATCTTTTTCTAGATTCAACGGTATGTCTTTAATGAACTCTACTTTAGGTTGAATTGTGGTCCTGATGACGTCATACAAGGGTTGCCATCTTTTATATAGCCAAATGATTCTTGGCGGGGTAGGCCGTATTTTTGTTTGAGCGTGACGAAGTAACTCGACCATGAAGTTAGTTTAACATGAAAGAAAAAATCGTTCAAAAGTAAACTGTCAGTTGTTAAACCTTGCAAAAAGTTCAAGCTATATCTTCGCTTATATCAAATATTATACGCGGGGAAAAATCTACATACCACAAGAGGTTGGTCCTGATACGATACACGTAAACGGGTGCTTAAACTTGAATTCCTGCGGCGGCGGCGGCGAATACGCTTCACTGCTCTACGGCAGCGGTGGCGGCGGTGAATACGCTTCACTGCTCTGCGGCGGCGGCGGCGGATAGGCATCAATGATTTCCCCATGCTTTTGTCTCCGATGCCTTAACATGACATCTCTCCTCGAAAATTCTTGCTGGCAGTCTTGGCATTTATTCATGTTTACGCGTCCACTGCTTAACGCGAAATGTTAACTTTTGCGTAAAAAATGGATCATATGTAGTCACTGCCTTCCTATAAGTATTACTATCCTGTCATTATTGATATTGCCATCGCTGGCACTCTCCGAAATTGTCCGAACTAACTACTGCCCTATGAGAAAGTAGTGCATGATGGACCAGATCAAGCTGTTGTTTGAATTTAGCATACGATAAGACAATATTACAAAAATCAGTAACGACAACTTCAAACGATTGCAGAATAGTCCATATCGTACAGGCTCAATTACACAGTTTTTTCACAGACTCCTGTTATAGATATTACTAGGCTGTTTAGGTGGTGTACTTCCTGTTTTATGACCATTTGGAATACTTGGATTTTAAAGTTGTGAACATTTTGTACCGTGGCGCAGTGGTAGCAATTTCTCATAATACAACGATATAGCCCAACACATATATTCTACACACCCCCCTGATATAGAACATTTGTCATTTCAAAATAAAGTTCTAAAGAGACAGCGGACATAAACTATAGCTGTTTTGCTTTTGACCCCTAAGTTTGAGCTTCACATTGAATCGAGTAGGCTAAATCATGCACTATGCACATTATCTTGATGTGATTTACATTTGATAATTTTAAAACCCATCAAAAGGCAAGAGTTTTACAAAACGGGTAAGAAATAGCCACATAACCTTAGACCCCTAAGTGTGATATTGCAAGATTAAACATTGTCTCGATATCGCAATCCTTTGTGCCAGATAATTTCAAAATCGTTCTGGCGAGTCAATAGTAATAGAGTATACATTTTGTACGCAATACAGATACATGACCATTAATCGCTAAATATGACCTTGACCTTGTTACATTTGACTATTCATGAAACATATGATGATAGTTAGTAACATATGTTCCACCTCCAAATTTTGCATTTCTGGTTACATATGTTGCCGGTTCGTAATATACCGGTATGTTGCCGATTGTTACATAATTATGTGGCCGTAACAACTAAAAGACATAACTCCATTGGTTTTATAAACTTGACGTTTTATGATTTTGTAAATAAACAGCACTTTTAATGGCTTTTTAACTCTTCTTTGATATTGTTTTAAGGCGGTTTAGGCTTCATTACTAGGGTTTACCTAGCAGTAACTTTTCTTTGACTGTTAATTTTTGACTTATAGATGGTGTCTACCGCTTAGTAGTTGTAGGTTCGAGCCCGGGCTTGACCTTGTGAAAGACTTTGTGAAGAATCTCTCCTTCCAGCTTGATTCTTTCCACAAACACCAGGGGTGGTGTTTCTCTTTTATGGACAGTCGATCTCTTACGTTTATCTTAGATTTAACTAACCATTAAAAATGACCCCATGACCGATCAAAATTTAACATTGATTGTTTTCCACGACTGTTTGTTTCAGAATTTAATATTGAAACGTTGTCGGGGTCAGTTTTTAACTTTGAAAACTTAATATTACACCAGCTCTTGGATTGGCTAAACAAAGTAACCCATCAGCTATAATAAGACGTTTAACTTACTCGATTGTTCTGATAGGTAATATTTACAAATGCAAAATGTTTTTGAGAAAAAACAAATACACGGTCTTTTGTGCATATTGGAACATTTAAGGATTGTTTTTTAAAATAACAAAAATATCTCACCGAAAACGTCAGATTACAGATATCGAGGGACCACAATAGCTCACATTGAGCACTTCGTATTCAGGTGAGCTAAAAACGAATGCTAACAGGTACCGTTCCTTTGTTTTAGACTTTTTAAACCACAGCGTATGCACTCACAATGGCCTATGAATCTGGTGGCATTTTTATTCGTATTATTTATTATCTATTCGAGTTACACGCAAAACAACAAGGGCTACAGATGACTTGATGGAAATAAGGTCCGCATCATTTTGTGCCGGTTTATTAGTATTACAATAGGATTTTACTATGACAAAAACCTTAAATTCTAAACATTTCCGAAAACAAATAACACATGGCTTTTAGTGTCTTCGTTTCATTCAAAGCGAAAACATGACACCAAAGATGAAAGCCGATTGGTCTATCAAAAGTGACCAATAGACACAGGTCTAACAAAGCAGATATTTTGTTTCTATCAATCAACATTACGATTTACAAATAGTTCAATTTTCCATCTATAGGTAACTGTCTTGTGAAACACACGTTCTGCGGTACATGGAGAGTGTCTTGTTTTCTAATAATTTCCCTCTGTAACGTTATCCTTGAACATATAGCTTAAAATTACCATTTTACTTGAGCGTTCACTTTTGGACTGCAGACATTGACAGGAGCTAAAGAAAACAAAGGTCATTCTGCAACTTGAAAACTATTAACAGATATTTTTGCAACTTCACATAGTAATTGGGGGCATTGATATATAACCAAACTCAGACTTGCTTCATCTATATAAAAATATACATTGCTAATTTGCTTCATTTTCTTGCTCTGAATTTCAGTCATAACCATTCCTTGGATGTTTTTTCTTACAAAATACAAATACGGAAGATATTGTTATATTTACTATTTTCCAAAGAACAATAATTACTTCCACACAAGTACACATATTTGTAATAACAAATCAGAGTTGTCTTTAAAAAGTATTCTGATGCAATCTTTTATCTAGCATTTCTTTCTTACTAGAGTGCTTAAGGCAACGGCGGAAAACAATGTCATATGACTGAAGGTAAATTCTACCATTTTTTACGAAACTATGTTTAGGTGAAAATAGATGTAATCGTTCGTAAATAAGAAGGTTTTCAGTGAAATAGCATTTTAATTTAAAAATCACACGCTTATATCGAGCTCCGTACTTTCCGTAAATAACTGTACTTTTCCGTGATATGCATAATATTATCTTCCATGTAATCAGCGTAATACCCTGGTCACATTAACGCTACGAGCTCCGTACGAGTAGATTTTCTGTCGAACTTTGCAAAATCGCACCTGAGTCCGTACGGACAGCGTTAACTCATGCGAGCATCGTACGGATTTTTTGAACTCGTAGAGGACCCGGGGACTCAGTGGAACAGCTCGAAAGGGCCCCGTACGGGCACCGCAAGGGCCCCAGTAGAGCTCACACGGGCATCGCACGATGTCCGTGCGGATTTGGAACACCGCGAGGCCCGTAAGAGCTTGCCGGTGCTCGCACGACCATCACAGGGGAGTCGCACAGTCAACGCTCGATGTTCGTACGATACTACGAACAACGGGTGGGGAAACTGCGATATCCTTACGAGGCCCGCAGTGCGTTACGTTCACTGTACGGGCTCCGTACGACATCCTTGATGATTCTAGCTAAAAATGAAAATATTCAGATATCGCCGAACTGGTTTATTATTGTCGTACGCACACCATGCCGACACAGTACGAGCACCAAACGGGCACCGTACGAACACACGTGCATCGTACGAGGTACGTCCGAGCTCCTTCCAAGCTCCGCACGACTTGTCTTCGATGTCCATACGGATATTTTACAATTGCATCCTCCAAAATATTGTATGGGGCTGGCAGGCATGTGACCAGAAGCTACGGAGACCGTACGGATTTTAAAAGTTGGTAGAATCGTACGATTTTATAAATCGTACAGACATGTTATAGATAGGTGACCAAGGCATAAGCTGACATTTACAGCGCAGTAATTTCTAGTCCGTGAAGAAACTGTGTAATGGATCCCATAAGCTATGAACTATCATGCAATCGTTTGAAGCTGTCTGCACTGTGTTATTTTGTCATAATTATGGTCTGATCGTATGCTACATTCAAACAGCAGCTTTTGGTAGTTTTAGTAGTTAGTTAGTTAGTTTCTTGTAGTAGTTTTTAGTAGTTTGCACTACTTTCCTATACTGCAGCTTTACAGTCGTTATCAGCACCTTTAACTTTGACTTACAGCCCAGGCCAAAAACAGTACGTGTAATGTGATTTTTATATTTCAAGCATGTTCCTAACCTTCATCATTTGCACACAAAAAAATGAAAGTATTTCAATTATTTCTGATACCATAAGAAAGGTCGGCATACTCGTTAAGTTCTAGCACTTTAGTCGTCGCCATTTTAGAAAAGTAACGTTACGTCACATTGCATTACGGACTAAAGGGAAAATTGCATTTGCCAGTTTTTATTAAAAATGTTTTATTAAAAAAGTGAAAATAAGTATCTGGGGATATTTATTTTCTAGTGGTACTTATGTGTTGTTAAAGGTATAATGCTACCACACTGAATCATCTTCTAATATGATGTCCATCCGTGCAGTAAAGTACTTATGACCGAATGTTTGAGCAATTTCCTTTTTTTTAAAGGAAGGTTTCTATCGGTCACATTTAAAAGACCAACCTATATAGCTGGTATCCGGTTTCCCCTTCGCATTGAAAGTCCTGTGACTTAAATGTTGTGTACATAATAAAATCCGTAATCTATCGTTAATCCGGATTGCTAAGGCAAATTGGCAAAAAATTCAACATTGGGTATAAATGCTGCCAATCGTATTTGCATATCACAACGTGTAAGTTTAGGTGATCTATAATTTAGTTCCTTCAGTATTAAATCGAATCATCAAAACACATCGGAGATTCTTAATGTCTATGAAAAAAAGCAGATTGACGTTCTTATTTAATCTATTTCATATGCTTCGTTTTGCCCCGACTATTTTCCAGTGGACGTTTTTCTGACATTCTTACACCACGTTATTTGTGTTTCATAGAACCGATGTTGGTGCCAGCAATTATGTTGCATTTGTAATCTGTAAACTATTCTCAAGGCATAGAATACTGTAGTACTACCTTTTTAATGTTAGTACAGTATTATCCAAAACATACCCATCACCGCGATTTTGGGTCTGCGCATTCATCAATTGTTTTATCACCGCGCCGAGAGTTCTTTCACTTTACCGCGGTGTTGTCGCGGTGATGTTGGACACGGTGAATCACAGTGTCCGGTCGCGGTGAATCGCGGTGTCCGTCTATCTTATTTTTAGCGCAATGTTTTAAGTTCGATGAGCCTAATGTCTAACAAAGTTACATCAATAAGTGAGTATTTCATTATTCGAAATCACCATCTGGAAAAGATAATTAGCATTGAATCATTCTTTCGGAAAAGGTTAAAGATAAATTCTATGAACCAACATTATTTCTACAGAATATAGTAAAATATATTCTTAGTATCGTTCTCAAAATGGAAAATTCACCTATTCTGAAAGGTATACTATAATTTCCACCGATTTAAAAGAAGAATTCTAACATAACTCACGATTACGTCTCTATATACAAAGAGTAGAACAATTATGTTTTTATATGCCATAAACAATGCAGGAAACGATATGCCGTCAAGATGACGTCATATTGTGCCGCATGACGACGTTAAATAACTATCCGCGTAGAAAATAACGCTTTGCATTTATTCACTTTTTGTAATCTCTTGTCATGTAAGAATCGAAATAACATCCTTTTCCGCGTTGTTATTGTCTATTCTAAAACGACCAGCGAATAACCTACAAACATCTAGAACAAAATCTATTTGGGTTATCCTGCAATAATCTGACCTTGAACCACGCTGCGCGTGCATCGTGTTTTGGCAGTTCAATTTATCCGACGTTTAGAGGATCATACATGGCCAACTGTGTATGATTTGTTGTCTCGACCAGAAGTTAAGCGGAGGGATCCGATGGATGGCATA
Organism: Saxidomus purpurata; assembly: GCA_022818135.1. Classification (NCBI taxonomy): domain Eukaryota; kingdom Metazoa; phylum Mollusca; class Bivalvia; order Venerida; family Veneridae; genus Saxidomus; species Saxidomus purpurata. The sequence goes on from JAFMSR010000001.1 coordinate 30,315,426, forward strand.
CGTCCAGTTAACTTTAGGGGTAGGTGTATAGTGAGTGCAAACATGGTTTAAGTGAGAAAAATGAGAGCAGACTTTAGAAAATGGCGGATATCGTTTTTTTTTTTAACGAGGTCAAGCGCATTCATACCAGGGAAAGTCGTTTTCTTTACGCTATGAAATTATAAAAATATGCCGTTAGTCAAGGGTTATATGTAACCTTCACTCGGCTTTTTGTTTCCACCCGCAATGATTCCAAGTTTTGAAGTTATTGAAGGTTGAATCTGGTCAGGTGGAAGCTTTCACGAATAGAAACCGAAAGTGCACCGGCCATTTTTCAAAATTTTCACCCAAATCGATAGATGTTGAGGCAACTCAATGGACATGGTAGATTAATTTTTTCACCGTTTTAATCGTATTTTCATCGCAGGCGCAAGAGTGATTCTTTATTATTCTATTCTGTTACGTGTATTGCACAGTAATACTTATTTGAGCCGAAGTACTCTTTCTCCACTACACAAAACAATTAAACATATTCCCCTGTTAAAATCTGCATTTAATAATATAAAGATACCTACTTCGAATCAATATTATAAAAGAAACAACAGTCTAGTCAAATAGCTATGTTTCAAACAATTATTTTGAATTGAAACTTAGATTTAATCAACTTTTTGTATTCCAATTTCAATGTCAATGTTTGGATTTACTTTGGAATTGAAGATACCACCATTAATTGCAATTGCCTTGACCCTATAGTATTGCATACATATTATATCACACTACTGTAAGTAAGAAGAAATACGTGTGAAAACGGGATGGGGATGGAAAATTGAAGATAAACTTTTCTCGAATTTTACTTCAAAACTGCTCTAGATGGATAGATAATGATCTAACTAAGAAAATGAATACACGGTAACAGTTGCGTACAATTTAAGTTTCCATACGATAAAGAATCACTCTTGCCCCTGCGATGAAAATGCGATTAAAATGGTGAGAAAAAATAATCTACCATTTCCATTGAGTTGTGGATAAGGAAATCCCACCCACCTGTTAATGAACAAGAGGGCCATCATGGCCCTTTATCGCTCACCCGAGTACAACTGATTTTAACAAAGTTGCTAGAAATCATCGAAACAACCTTTCTGACAAATTTCCAGGATATTTGGGCTGAAAATGTTACCTCTAGAGTGTTAACAAGGTTTTTCCATATTTGGGCTCTGTGACCTAGTTTTTGACCCCAGATGACCCATATTCGAACTTGAGCTAGAAATAATCGAACCAACCTTTCTGACAAATTTCCAGGATATTTGGGCTGAAAATATTACCTCTAGAGTGTTAAAAAGGCTTTTCCATATTTGGGCTGTGTGACCTAGTTTTTGACCCCAGATGACCCATATTGAAACTTGAGCTAGAAATCATAGAAACAACCTTTCTGACAAATTTCCAGGATATTTGGGCTGAAAATGTAACCTCTAGAGTGTTAACAAGGTTTTTCTACATTTGGGCTGTGTGACCTAGTTTTTGACCCCATATGACCTATATTCGAACTTGAGCTAGAAATCATCAGAACAACCTTTCCGACAAATTTCCAGGATATTTGGGCTGAAAATGTAACCTCTAGAGTGTTAACAAGGTTTTTCCATATTTGGGCTGTGTGACCTAGTTTTTGACCCCAGATGACCCATATTCAACCTTGAGCTAGAAATCATCGAAACAATCTTTCTGACAAATAACAAGGATATCTGGGCTGAAAATGTAACATCTAGAGTGTTAACAAGGTTTTTCCATATTTGGGCTCTGTGACCTAGTTTTTGAACCCAGATAACCCATATTCGAGCGTGGGCTAGAAATCATCGAACCAACCTTTCTGACATATTTCCAGGATATTTGGGCTGAAAATGTTACCTCTAGAGTGTGAACAAGGTTTTTAACATATTCAGGCTGTGTGACCTAGTTTTTGACCCCAGATGACCCATATTCAAACTTGAGCTAGAAATCATCAAAACCACCTTTCTGACAAATTTCCAGGATATTTGGGCTGAAAATGTTACCTCTAGAGTGTTAACAAGGTTTTTCCATATTTGGGCTGTGTGACCTAGTTTTTGACCCCAGGTGACCCATATTAAAACTTGATCTAGAAATCAACCAAACAACCTTTATGACAAATTGCTAGGATATTTGGACTGAAACAGTAGCCTCTAGAGCCTTAACAAGATTTTTCTATTTTTGGGTCATGTGACCTAGTTTTTCATCCGAGATGACCCATATTCGAACTCGTCCGAGTAATTACTGGGACAAACATCCTGACCAAGTTTCGTGACAATTGAGGCAAAAATGTGACCACTAGAGTGTTAACGAACTAAGTGTGGACGGACGACGGACATTCATCGATCCTAATAGCTCACCCTGAGCCAGCTCAGGTGAGCTAAAAATCTGAAACACTGCGTATACATCTTTCATGAATGAAAGTAAAGTTGAAATAGCGTCTTTACAGCGTTCGCGGGAGGAACTTCAATGGCAAAATTAGGTGCGTATCACGCAAGTGTAATTTACGTTCGATGAAAATAGTTCTCTCATTTTCTTCAAATGTTGTCCTGAATAAGTCGTGTTAGAATCGAAATAATAAGTATCCAAGTTTGGTTTATGGTAGAATAACTCTCGTTTGTCGTTCTAATGCGTAAAAATATATCACTCGGCCTTCGGCCTTCGTGATATATTCTTACGCATAAGAACTTCAAACTCGGGTTATTCTACGATATACCAAACATGGATACATATTATTTCTTAAGTAAACAATTCTGTAACCACTCAGGCCTCTGGTCTTCTTGTTAATTACTGTGCATCAGGCCTCCGGCCTTTGTTGTTAATTACTGTGCATCAGGCCTCCGGCCTTCGTGGTTACTTACTTACAGACTCCAAATCATTTTTATTAGACGATGAACACCGCTGAGACTGGTGTTATTTTATAAATAAGTGGAATAGTAGCAGAGGTGTACATTGCGATGGATATTTTGAAAACATGCAAAACTGCCAGATCTATTTTCAAGCAATGTTTCTGTAAAACTGATATATTGATAAGCATACAACACTGAAAGATAGTTTTTCAACTATTGTTTTCTATGTTTGGCCAAATAAATATTTTTATAATTTAAAAACATATTTTGAAAGCATAAGCGATAAAGAGATTCGATAGACTATTACTAAATAAGCCTCATACAAAACAAGTACTTTAGGGTGTTTTACCTGCGTGTTTTTCAACATACGTGTAATACCTTCAATTCGCTTGCTTGGGACATCTCCTGAATAAATAAAAAGCATTACTAGAAATTATGATCACTCATCATCATTATTTGTTTCCTTGCACATAAAACAGTATTCAATCTGAATGAGTATTCACAATTCACGAGCTACTGTACCTCCGGGTTGTTGATTTGAAACAAATTCCCCTTCATCAAAACTACACGTAGTAACTTGCTGGTAATAGTTTCTTTTCTCACCTATGAGATACATATTTCCGCGCATTTACCGATGATAGATAATATTTTCTTCCATACCAGATCGGGATATCTGCAGTTTTTACCAGTGCTGGAAAATCTCATCTTACACCCCCTGGTGTAAGACGACTTAGTGACGTCAGAACGAACTTCTTTTATTTACAAGAAAATAGCGCGTAAATATAAGACATTAATTTGATTTTATTTCTGCTACTTTTAGTAGAAAATGGTATGCCAGAAAAAGAATATATCACTGGCTGCATGTGCAGATGAAAATATCCGGCTTTCGGGTAGGCTGTTTTGGCGGTAACTCGGCAGAGCCTCGTTACCGCCAAAACAGTAACCCTCGAGTCAGATATTCCCATCTGCATGTCGTCACCCAAGTGCAAAAACTCAACAACTGCAACTGTTTTCAATTGCACTTATTAAGTTTTTTGCACTAAGGTGACGATGTGCAACCAGTGAAATATTATTATAATCCTTCATCGCTGCCGGACTATTTTACGTAAATTATAAGCAGCCAGCTCATCACATAAAACCGAAAAATGACTAAAATTTTTATTTTTGAAATAAGCATACTGTAGCGTTGTTAATATTCATTTTCTTAGTGAGATCAATGTCTATCCATCTAGAACAGTTTTGATGTAAAATTCGAGAAAAAGTTGATTTTCATTTTTTCATCCCAATCCTGTTTTCACACTTATTTCTTCTTACTTGTGTGATATGATATGTGTGCAATAATATAGGGTCAAACCAATTGCTATTAATCCGATATAACCAATTTTCGCACTCAACCTAGATTATATCAAGACACCCTTTCTGGACACTAGAAAATGCAGCCTCTATAGCATTCGCAAGGTTTGCCTACGATTTGACTTGTTGACCTACTTTTTTATCCGAGATGACCAATTTTCGGACTCGACCTAGATTTCACCAAGACACTCATTATTATAAAATTACATGAAAATCAAATGAAACATGAACTTCAAGCCTCTTTTGCATACACAACTTTTTCCTATGATTTGACCTTGTGATCTAGATTTTGACCTTTATGTATATATACTTACAATCAAACTCAACATAGATGTTATCAAGGAACTCTTTCTGACCAAGATTCATGATGATACGGTGAAAATGAAGCCTGTGTTGCATACACAATTTTACTTCGTGCTCAGGCTTAAAAGTGAAGCCCAAGTGATAAACACATCGAGACAGAACATACTGGCAAAGCCGATTATACTCTTTCATTGACATACGATAAAGGTTTCGGAGATGAAATTTTATCAAACTTTTCTATGTTCTCCTAGTGTTAAAAAATCAAGTGTAGAATCATGGATTTGTCAGGACAAGTTTTTGAATGCTTATATTAATAGTAGGAAACTATCTAAACAAAATAGCATGCAATAGAACAAACGGATAATATAAGTAAAAAATATCGGAACTAATAACTCCTGTAAATTTTCAACGAAATCCGACAAGAATGTCCGAAGATTAAGCGTGTGCATGATAATAGTGAATCCACGACTGGTATGGCAGATTGTGTTTTTTATTTTATAAAACTTCAAAAACAAAAGTGCCAAACTGTCAAAACTCCCCCCGTCAAAGAGGCATAACTCAGTACCTGACAGTTCTTAGGTCAAGGTTAATTCACGCTGAAAGTTTATTAAATTATCCACATGTTTCAGACACATTGTAATTGTAATTGTACATAAATCTGAATGAACTTCTGCTGGAATATTACTTTAATCTATACTAATTTATTTATTCCCGATTGCGAAATCAAATTTTTACAACTTTCGAGACTCATTCAAAATGAAATCAATCTCGAAGAATGGAATATTTAAATAGTTGTTGCACAATATGTTTATGATTAACAAGCTTCCTTCCGGAATACTACAGACATTTTGAAAAAAATACTACAAAATATCAAAATCAAGATTTTATAAATTGTACATTGTTTTGTACTATACTGAATTATATTAGACAAACTACACTCAACAAAATTCCTAAACGGTCACTTCAATAATTTGTGCAAATAGGTGTTCATGCCCCGCACGTGCAAAACGTGCTATAATGGTCAACATGCCTAATTCAATTACTTTCATCGCGAGCCGGCTAAAAAGATCAATAATTCGCTACATTATCCGTTCAAATATCGGTATGTGAATGAATACATGCATTATTAGAAAAATTATAATACTATATAAACTGACCGATTAGGAATTTTGATGTGTGTATATTGGACGAGGGACTAGCCCAATCCAAACACAAGTTTCACGTCTTATTGAATTTGAAATGTTTTTAACAATATATAATGACCTGAGTGCTGCTGGTATAAACTTGACGTGGAATTTTGTATTGGGAGAATGAGAGTTTCCCACTGATCTTCGGGACAAGGTCAAGTTTATAAAACTCAAATTAACAATTAATCCTGTCAACAAAGTTTTGCTATAAACAGAAGAAATGTCCTTAGTTTATAATCAACATGGCCCAGTTTCTATACTAATCATTGTTTGAATATTTTAATACACAATAACCATGACAATCACATGCGATTTGCAGTAAAAGTTATTAACAAGGGTACATGTACTTATAGTTCGACAGGATGCTCTATTTTAAAGTTATCGCAAAAATGGTCCGAGTTTTTGTATGACTGAGCACATTATTCAACTTATCTGTGATTTTACCATTATTAACATTCCGTTTTTGAATGATTTGGACTAGTGAAATAATTAATGCTAGAGTGATAAAATAATTCTACATGTATAAGACATCTAAATAAATTAAGGCGCATAAAACAAAACCTTACAGTCTAATAATATAGTAAAACTTAAGTAAAATCATGCGGCCAAACATACATATCCAAGTTTGGTTGGGATTGCTATTGAAACAAAAGGTTTCACTATGAAGTAACTTATGTCCCGGAATGGCAGCTTTAAATGAAATAGCAGCACCTGTTTTAATTCATGATTTCCTTTTGTCCTCTTATGTAATTTCAAACTTTGTAGGAGTATCATCTCCTATAATTGAAATTAGGTTAAAGGCAGTCTAGAATTTATTCCCTTCAATACTTTTTATGCTATGCTATATCGCTCACCTGGCTACCATTGGCTAAAATACAAGGTCATCAATAGCAGAGAGGGTCAATTTTGACCTGGGGGACATGCTTTGAACATTACTGGAAGATGTCAACTAAACAAGAGGGCCAAACATACCTGAAATGGATGGTATAATATATGACATACTAGCACTAGGTTTAGGACCTTGCTGCTCAGTCTACTGTTATTCAGGGTACAAATGTACGTAGAAGTAAACAGCAAAGTGTAAAGCCACTCACTCAATCCTCTCTACGCCTTCTGGTGCGCGAGGCGACTGCAAGGGACTTCCATTTTCCTCTGCCAGCTGCTGCATGAGGGGTGTCCTCTGTTCTTAAGCCCCTTATTGGCCTATGTGGTGCCCATCGTAGAGCTATCACAGGGGGCAAGTTTGGTTACATGCGACAGACGTGTCCAAGCAAGCGCCAACCTTGTCCTGTTTCGTAATTCTTCACTGGAGATGGTGTTGTGCCAGAAGATCTCGAGAAAGCGCCTCAGGGATTTGTTCTGAAAACTTCTAGTTTCCGTTCAATGGCGATGGTATTCTTGAAGCAATCCGAGCCATATAAAAGGATACTGATTACGTTACTCTTGAATACCCTGGTATTAGTGCGTGTATTGAGTACTGTGGTTCTCCATATGGGTTTGTGCATGTCAAGGGCTTTGTTGGCTTTGCTGATCCTAGTGTTAATCTGTCGGTCACAGTCACTATCCGTGTTGACTTTTCTGCTGGTATACAAACTCCTTCACACCCTCAAGGTACCTCAAGTTGACCATGACTGGGTTGCTGTTAGTGGTGTTCTTTCTGAAGACCTGTTTTCTTGGCGTTGATCTTTAGTCCTATATTGCTAGCTGTTTCAATGAGGTTTTCTGTCTTTTGATGATGGACATCTTGGTATCTGTTAGAGACTAGCCATAAGTCATCTGTATAGTCAAGATCCTTTCAATGTAGACCTTGCCTTCTTCCCTGCGTTACACTCCTCATAATCAAGTCGATTGACAGGGAGAAGAGCAGTGGCGTCAAAATACATTCCTGCTTCACCCACTTGTCCATTTTGAAGGGTTCTATAAGCTGACTATTGTGAATTTAGACTCGAATTTATCTCGTATTGGGACTAGGTGATGTCGACCAGTTTCTTTCGGATGCCGTTTTGACGTAATATCTCATGCAGTGAATCATGATGTAGACTGTATAACGCCTTCTCAAAGTCAATAAACACCACGTAGAGTGTGCTGTCCCATTTTTGTGACTGCTCCAGATCATGTCGTAGAGAACAAAGGTGTAGTATATACATGATCTTCCATTCCGGAAACCAACCTGTTCCTTGCGTAGTATGTTGTCCCTGACGTTGTATAGTACTGAAGTATGATGCGACTGAAACCTTGCTTGTGTGAAAATAAGTGTGATGATCTCCCAATTGTTGCAGTCTCCCAGGTCACTGTTCTTTGCCAGCTTTACAATGATCTCCCTTCATTCAATGAATTGGAATATCCTCCCAATCACATATTTCCTGACGAATACGCTGCATCAGTCGTCGTGTTCCCTTGTCCTCTGCCTTCAGGATCTCAGCACACACACCGGCCTCTAATGGGGCCTTTCCATTCATCAATAGCTGTCTTCACTTATTGTACAAGGATGGGTCCCATATTGCTATCAAGATCTTCATATGCCTCACTGATGTAAGTGAGTATTGGTGATCTGGCCGGTTCTGGATGCATTCAAAATCCTCCCTCTGTTACTTGGGTTTAGCATCCTCTTCTGTAATCGGTGAGCCGTCTTCTGTCTTCTAAAAGGAATTGGTTTGGTCCATCGTCACCTCGTAGCTGTTATAGAGGGATGGTAGAGGATCTCCATATCTTTCTGCTCATCGCTAAATATCTGTAGTTTGTCTTTTCTGGCGGATGTCTTGGCGTATAAAAGATTTTTCTTCCGTTGTGTCATATATCGCATTCCCTGTGTCTGCAGACAAACACTCGGTCTTTGCGCCACTCCTGAGCCTATGACCTCTTTGGCAATCTAAGACATGGCCTTGCTGAAGCGATGTTCTGTCTTGAAGGATATTTAATATGTTCTTCGGCGCGACGTTGAAATCTTTTTAGACTCTTGGGTCCTTCGGTTTGGCAACATCGAATCGCTTGTTTCTATTTTCCCCGATCTTTGCGTTCTACACCAATAGGGTCAGCTTTCCCACTTCTAGATTGTGGTCACTACAACATCGATATGTCTCATTACCCGCACGTCTTGAAGAGAGTGTCTCCACTTGCTGTTGATAATAATATGGTCTATCTGGATTTAGCTATTTCCATCTGGCAAATTCCAAGCCAGTGTGTGCAAAGAGGTACCACCTATGACGCAATCATTCACCTCGCATAAACCGATGAGTCTTAAGCCATTGTCAGTAAAGACGCCTGTTCCATGTCGATTCAGGCTTTTCCCCTGTTGCAGTTGTTGCTCCTTACCCTTGCTTTTAAATCGTGGGCACAGAAGTAGCATGACGTCCTGTCATAGGGAAATCATCTATTGCCGCTTGGAGCGCGCTGTAGAAAAATTGTCTGTGCCCCCTTCTTCGACATTGTCAATGGGTGCATAGGCAATAATAATGGAGAGCTTTGCATAACAGCAATTGAGTCTCATGTACAGTAGGCGTTCGTTGATTGACAGCGTGCTTTCTGTCGATGATGAGAGCAACTCTTTCTTGGTGAATGTTATCGTGTCTTCATGACAATATAAAGACTCCTCTTGCGTTCAGTCTCTGTTGTTCTGTCCCTGACCACCTTACTTCTGACATCCCAGCATCGCTATGTTGTAGCTCTCAATCTCCTTCACTACTTGTGCAAATCTACCGGCTTGCTTCAAGGTCCATACATAACAACACACAATACGGATGTGTCGCTTTGGTGTCAGGAGTTCACCGTCGGGTCAGTAGCCGTCAAGGACCCAATTGCACATGAATTTACACCTGTGGATGTATTTCTAGCGCTAAATATAGTGCTTGGTCGCATCCAAACCTGTACTTAGTTAACTAGATTAATGTGACGATACCATCCACACTGACTTTATTTACTGTTTTTGTTTACACAGCCACGTCACATATCAACAGAAACTGTGACGGCATTTATCTTTGAGGAAATTCAGTTAATTCAGTTTTTGTTTTGAAAAAACATATGAATGCAAGTTTGTTCTTTGAATTGTGAATAGATCATTTTGCTATATTGGTCATTTGCTGGTCATGATGATCCTCCACATCAAGTTTCATGATGCTAGGTCTAAGTGCACTCTAATTATCATCCGGAAACCGTTTTACTATTATGGGTCACTGTGACCTTTACCTTTGAGTTACTGATCTCAGAATCAATAGGGGTCCTTTGCTGGTCATGACCAGACTCTACATTAAGTTTCAAGATTCTAGGCCCAAGCGTTCTCGAGTTATCATCCAAAACCGCTTGTAAGACGGACGGACGGACCGACATCTGCAAACCAATATACCCCTCTTCTTCGAAGGGGACATACTAAATATGCGGTACCCCTTTTGGGATTTTAGCGGGTTTTGGTGAAAGGAGGCTTTGGAAATGCAATTTGAAGATAATTCATAGCAATCATTATTTTTTATCCAAATTTACTCGTTCTTCTGTATCGATATGTATAAAAGTAAATATTATTCAATTGATCACTGTATAAATGTCACTTTTTATGAAGGTTTAATTCCATATGAATGTATTTAAAATTAAAATACATTGTACTTATATAACGTCTCGCTTTATTTACATTTTCTGAAATAGAGTCCAACCTATATGAATGTAACACAATGACTGTGCATTAGCACAAGAATAAAAAATCTACAATAGTAATGAACTACCTTTCTTCAAGTACTCACATGATGTTCATAAGATTTTGCGGTTTGTTTTATCAATTAACTCCTATTTTGATGATTCAGTTACGTATCAAAGACGCACACAATTCGAAACAAACGACTTGTTCTTATACTTCATGGACAATCTTAGAAAAAAATGACTTACCTTAATTACCTAGTTTACTAGTAGACCTTATTTGCTTAAATGTGAATTCTTATGCGAATGTATTATGCAAAACGGTACATATAAAGGGTACTCTAGTAACAAGTATACTACAACCCTAGGTAGTAATAGCCGCATCAGCCACCAAACTGAACCAATAACTCGAAAAATCTCTTTTCCTCAATTGCTCTTTCAATAGTCACACCTAGTAGGCCTATTTCTGACTAGTTTATTGCTCACTTCAGGCGCTTAAGGTCTCTGAGGAGGTAAATGCCGTTACCATCGGATACTCGTTACATTTATAGATTGTTACCAAGAAGAATGCATTCCTCTAGAAATGGCAAGGTTTCTTGCCAAAGTCATAAGATTAGACTGCTGGGAATTACTTCGAAATCCGGCCGATCTTCATGGAGTGCGACCATTGCTCCAAGGTCCAGCACGTGTTGCCGGCGTTAATCATGGGAACAAACATAGGCCTTATGTCGGCGCAGGGAATGAAATGTCGAATATTTAGCAATACCCGGCCAGAATCCAAAAACGCCGTTAAAGAATTCATTAGTGACCAAACAAAAATTCTATACACGATGGATTAAATGTGCTCCTTGACTCCATATCGAAGCTGAACTGTTACTATAAACCAAACAATACTGTACTCTTAGTATTAAATCAAAGTATTGAAATACAAATCGACGATGATTTCGAAATATGTCAGCTTGCGCTATTTAAGCAGTTTGATAGCCCACACTTCCCTGGGAAAAAAATTACATTCATTCAATATTTAGGTAAAATTAATTTTCGTCATTTTATACATTTACTTTAAAGTTTCGTTTACATACTGTGAATACTGATTGTACTTGTCGTTCACATATGATATACATTGAGGAAACTTTAAAAACTAGAGCTATCACTAAATGTGATTAATACCCCCGAAAGACTGCTTTATAAACTGAGGAAGTTTGTAGTAACAGAATACCTTGCAAAAAAACAACTAAAATAGAGATATTGTTCTTGGCATAACTCTGTAATTAGTCAAGATCGAGTTATGGTTCTTGTACACTGCACTTCCTCTCATTGTGCTGGACCATTGTATGAAGTTGTATTGCATTCCAACCAGTAGTTTTCAAGTTATGCTCTGCGACAAGGAAAAGTAAAAATGGGCAGTAACTCTGTAAATACTCAAGATAGAGTTACGGTTCTTGTACACTGCACTTCCTCTCATTGTGCTGGACCATTGTATGTAGTTGTATTGAATTCCAACCAGTAGCTTTCAAGTAATGCTCTGGACAAGGAAAAGTAACAAAGGGCAATAACTCTGTAATGAGTTAAGATCGAGTTATGGTTCCTGTGCACTGCACTTCCTTTCAATGTACTTGACCATTGTATGAAGTTGTATTGAATTCCAACCAGTAGTTTTCAAGTTATGCTCCGGACAAGGAAAAGTAACAAAGGGCAATAACTCTGTAAATACTCAAGATAGAGTTATGGTTCTTGTACACTGCACTTCCTCTCATTGTGCTGGACCATTGTATGTAGTTGTATTGAATTCCAACCAGTAGCTTTCAAGTAATGCTCTGGACAAGGAAAAGTAACAAAGGGCAATAACTCTGTAATGAGTTAAGATCGAGTTATGGTTCCTGTGCACTGCACTTCCTTTCAATGTACTTGACCATTGTATGAAGTTGTATTGAATTCCAACCAGTAGTTTTCAAGTTATGCTCCGGACAAGGAAAAGTAACAAAGGGCAATAACTCTGTAAATACTCAAGATAGAGTTATGGTTCTTGTACACTGCACTTCCTCTCATTGTGTTAGACTACTGTATGAAGTTGTATTGAATTCAAACCAGTAGTTTTCAAGTAATGCTCCAGACAAGGAAAAGTAACAAAGGGCAATAACTCTGTAATGAGTCAAGAAAGAGTTATGGTTCCTGTGCACTGCACTTTCTCTCAATGCACTTCACCATTGTATGAAGTTGTATTGAATTCCAACCAGTAATTTTCAAGTTATGCTCCGGACAAGGAAAATGCAACAGACCGCCTGACCAACCGACCAACTACCGGGTGACTCCTATATACACCCCCAAACTTCGTTTCGGGAGTATAACTAGCAAACAGGTGTGTGCAAAAGCTGTAAACAATCTTTTTTATAATTTTTACAAAGAAATATACCAACAGAAACAAAAAATGAATAGGGATCATTGACTGTCATCACCAACCTCCACACCAAATATGAAGACAGTGGGCTAAAGGACTTTTAACTAATTCAGGGCCGATAAGCAAAATCAAACAAACAGAAAAGCTGATTCCAGTATGTCCTCCTTACAACTTTGTTGTGAGGGGGAATTGGTCATGAACAAACTGAACAAACTGCATTGTGGACAGGCATTCTTAAGAATATTAGCAGACTAGCTTTTTGAAGTCAAGGCCCCTGTGACCTTGACCTTTGACCTAGTGACCTCAAAATGGATAGGGGTCATCTACTAATCATGACTAACCTCCATGCCAAATATGAAGACTGTGGGTCAAAGGAATCTTAAGTTATTGGGCGGACAAGCTTTTTTGAAGTCAAGGCCCCTGTGACCTTGACCTTTGACCTGGTGATCTCAAAATGGATAGGGGTCATCTACTAATCAGGACTAACCTCCATGCCAAATATGAAGACTGTGGGTCAAAGGAATCTTAAGTTATTGGGCGGACAAGCTTTTTGAAGTCAAGGCCCCTGTGACCTTGACCTTTGACCTGGTGACCTCAAAATGAATAGGGGTCTTCTACTAATCAGGACTAACCTCCATGCCAAATATAAAGACTGTGGGTCAAAGGAATCTTAAGTTATTGGGCGGACAAGCTTTTTGAAGTCAAGGCCCCTGTGACCTTGACCTTTGACCTGGTGACCTCAAAATGGATAGGGGTCTTCTACTAATCATGACTAACCTCCATGCCAAATATGAAGACTGTGGGTCAAAGGAATCTTAAGTTATTGGGCGGACAAGAAAAAACCGACGGACGCCGGACGGCCGGACGGCCGGACAGCCGGACAGCCGGACGGCCGGACAGCCGGACGGCCGGACGGACAAGCTGATTCCAGTATACCCCCCTTACAACTTTGTTGTGCGGGGGTATAATAATGCTATGAATTAAATTTTAGAACTAAATCATTGCGGGCCGCAGAAGCGGCCGGCTATATTTAATACGGGGTTGGAAAATGTAACATGTAAGTGAAATAGTGTATGGTTCTTTGAACAAAATGTTATGAAATGAATGAAAATCGCCTAGGAAGGTACGATGAAGAAAGGGTTAAAACCACTGTTCATTGTGTAGCTTTAAAATTGTCAAAAAGTTGATATTTCTATCTTTTATCCATGTAAACGTTAAAGTATTGCATATGCTTGTGTAAACGTTTAACAAGTAGTGAAAAGTTTTTATTGTTCGGCCAGTATAAAAACCGATATCGGTCAAACATGCTGTTATCTTCCGGTATCGGGTAATGTTGATACATCATGTTACTATGACTCGATCTTTTTTAATTAAAAATTTCAGTTTGTTTTTGGGTGGAAGTATCACTGTACAGTCACTGACAGTCTATTTTTATCAGACTGGTTTACAGCAATACACTGACAGGTAGCCAAAGTTAACTAAACGGTTGGGATGCACTTTCTATTTTTATCAGACTGGTTTACATTTCATGTTATCAGACTGGTTTACAGCAATAAACTGACAGGCAGCCAAAACTTATTGGTCGGGATGCACTTTTAAATAACGAGACTTGTCAGTAGTCGTGAAAATGTGCGTTGGTTTGTTTGCAAACATTTTGACTGCAAACAATTTTGTGAGGATAGAGGTAGGAATAGTATTGTTTATTCTAAGAATCACTTTCATGGAACATAGCGTAGAACATATAATACTGCTGCGTTAGCTTTGTTTTAATTAACGCTGAATAAAAAAAAAGCGGAAAGAGCGGAAAGAGCGTAAATATTATTGAAAGCTTTTTCATGAATATGTTGTTGCTTTATTTACGTCGTAAATGATACACTGAAAATGAGAAACAGTAAATTGTAAATGCACAAACCAGATAGTCAAGTATTTTCTTTACACGAACCTAGAATATAAATTTATTCTGTCTCTGTACAAATAAGACCACAATATATATATTTAGATCCGACTTTCCAAGCTGATTAATACGCAAGTGCGCACCAAGGAACTTTTGTTATGTACAATAATGATTATTGTTTGTTAAATTAATTTACATTAGTTTGAAAAGAAATTGTCAAAATTAAAGTTTTAAATCAAACTGATTGTACATGAAAAGAGTGTTAGAAAAATATTACATTGATTTTATCGCACTGTATTGATAAGCGTAGGACAAAAGTTCCAATAGTTGTCTGAAGGAAGGTAATCACCTTTCAAAAAAAGCAAGTGCCAGTGTAATAATTATTTATCCTTTAACTATCAGTCGATCGTTATCCTGGTCTTTACAGAACTATAAGTAACATCATTTAGTACCACAGCGACTGCTAAATTTTTATTAACTTTTATTAATTAAATGCATTTCAATAGACATGATCGCCGAGAACAGTTAGTATAAGACATGTACGATGACGATTATATGATCGTTGATGGGGTTGCAGATATGTCTGCTGTGACTATTGCACGAAATCGTCAAAGAAATCATGCTAGAATATCCTTGGCGGCCTGTGTCCGATATAAACAAACGTTGTATACTATAAGCGTTTTATGACGAAATAATGCCTAAGATAGTGGCTATGTTTGAAGCAGTGATGGGGATTACGTTTAATCAAGGTCTTTCAAATAGTATGGTCCGGTAACGAGCATAATACTTGACGTATCACGTGACCAACATCCGTTTACCCGCCATTTTGGAAAACGAAAGAAAAAATGAATTTTTAAATCTACGTATATCTCGATATTTTACCAATCAATTTTACCAACAAAGTGGTCCTTAATGCAATAGAAGTATTTCCTTATCCTAACATGATAGTATTTTTTCCCGATGTTTCTTTTTAGGTGGATTTTCGCATTAGAAAGTTGACTTGATACGAACGGCTTTGTCTACAAATGGCCGAAAGCTGAAAACCGACTTAATTTTAGGGCTTCTTTCCTACTTGCATGGTGTTCATGGGATTAATGTAGCAGCTTGTTCTCTTAGATTTAAGCTGAATATGCTTATGCTATGTCTTAGATTTTCATATTTCACCCGTATTTTCTGGGACGGGTAGATATGTTCAAAATCTAAAAAATGGCGTCACCGGTGATTTTTTGCGCGAAACGGTGATACTTGGTGAACAGTTTTTCACTGTGTATTTAGGTTCAAATGATGGAAAATTGTGTGTGTATACACAAATGTATGACGTTGAAGAGACAGATGTTTTATACGATCAGTACACTTGAAAGGATCCCTCGGTGTCTACCGATATACATTCGCATAAACATTTCCATTCGCATATTGCGTATTTAGTCGCTTACTGTAATTGCACAATATTTCGATTTGTTTATTCCTCATATTGCGAATTAATTCTTACGTCATCCAAGATTATAGGCACCAGCAGTTTTGTTCTGATGAACATAATGCTACTAACATCTCAGGACAGTACAAACAACGTTTTAACATCATACAATGTGTGTATTTTGTACAGTACCGCCAGCGTTTCACTTCCGCGCGTTCTCGATTACCGATTAACGGTTACCGCACCGTAAACGGTTCTCGTTTCAGTTTAGTTAAATCCGTGTAGCCAATCAGAATGACTCTAACCGTGAAACGTTTTTCGGGAACCGTGTAGCCAATCAAGAGGGCTGGATGGACCAGTTTATTCTACGGGTATTGTGCGGGCCTGATTATTTATTTTTAGAATATTGAAAGTGGTTAGACAACGACCTTTATACTGTAGTCTTTGTTTGACGAGTTTCCGAGTGCGGTACGAAGCCTGTCGTTGAAATTAAATGTATGGGAAATTGACGATTACTTATATCTATTGATACATGTACTAATAATTATTATGACAAAATCGATTTTAAAGTCCACATGATATATTCGTGAACATTTTCGGTCCTCAAATAGGCCCGCAGAATTCCGCACAATAAACATTTAACGGAAGCTGCAAAAGATGGTGGCAGAAATGTTGCAAATCTGATCGTTTGATGTAAACAGGTGATTATTTGTTATGGTAAGCATAGATATTGTGTAAATGTTGTTACATAAATGTAATTGAAGTGGCGCTATGAGTTTAAAGGGTTGTCACTACGTAAATGTAGAGTACAAAGGAGATTTCCATTCATCTGTTCATCACAAAAACTGACAAGTCTGAAGTTAAAAAAAAAACCACTATTTTAAAATGGTATTATCTTGTTCTTTATTCTGGTACAAAAAATAAGCTGCATAATAGCATAATTATTTGGTCTTTCATAGCTATTCATAGCTTATGTTTATTGTGTTGCGTATTGTAGTTCTGGCTTCCATGACTTAGCATTGAATCCTACAAGTTTGTGCGGGTGTACCTACGAGTTTGTGTTTTTAAATATGATTTACTGCTAAGTACTTGTAAAGCATGTGTCCGAATTCTATGCAAGTTTCTTCAGAGGTATTCCCGTGCACATAGAAGCAAAGATATTTGGCAAAAAAACGTGATATCGATAATGAAGAAGTACTTGTATTGTGTACAGTCGATAAGGTGACGAAACTAGAGTGGGGGAACCTATGCTGGAGGTATTTTGAATGTATATCAGCAGTTCAGAAAGCAGGAAATCCTAACCATTTTGATTTGCCTCAGCGAAAACATAATGTTATCCCTGCTAAATCGAAACAAGACGTTGATGTGCTTCATCACTTGACTATGTGGTTCTGGGAGCTATTGACACGACACATGTCAAAACTTGAAATTTCACCTCGAAGGGAACCAATGCTGGCGGTATGTGATATTTGACAACCAACAGGTGGGAAACAGTTTTTAGAGCCTAAATATTAATTAACAAGATATATCAGTTTCCATAGAAAATATATTTTTATTCAAAAGAAATAAGTTTTATCAAAAATGCTAACTTTAACTGGGTGATTTTGATGTCAATATTTAAGAAATTTTCTAGCGAAATGGATCAAGTACAATTTTATCGGCTGCTGTGACGTCACAGAGCTGCGCGCGCGGCTATCACTACATTTGCTGTATAAACATTTCATCAACTGTTGATGCTGAATGTACCCTGAAAATGTTTCTTCACCTGTTTTTCTGTAAATAGCCGTTTTTCGGAGATACCACCAGCATAGGGATACCTCCAGCATAGGTTCCACCACTCTAATTTGTTGACAAGAGTTTGTGTTAATTGTCACTATCATCTTAGGTAAATTGCCCAGAGGGTAGTAAGTGGTGATTCATTAACTTTTCAAATAGATGATAAGCGGATAATTAAATCATTCAGTCAAGTTTAACAAAATTCAAAGATTTGATGTTTTTGTAACAGCGCAAAAACAAATTTACACATCGATTGGCAGATGTCCATGCAATTATGCATTGATGTTGTGATAAATTATCGGAAACCTCTTGTGTTGTGATTGGATGAGTGCATAACAAGCAACGCTTTAAATGTATCAGCTTGCAGATCATGATGATTAGTGACGCATGTTTCCTCAAAGCTTTGAAATGCAGGATTTCCTGCTAAAAACATATATCTACCAGTGAGTTGTCCAAAAACCCGGGGATTTTGCAAAAATCTGGTAATACTGTAAAGCTAGAAATTATTTCACTCGTTTTAAGTAAGCGAAATTCGCAACACAGTCGATCCGCAAACTTCATTAGTCGCAAAGTCGTTACTTACAATGAAAAAGTTTCTAGCTTTTCATCTTAATTTTTGTTCACCTCGTCAATTTGCTAGTATCCGCGATATTGGTCAGTTTGTTGAATTTACAATTTTTTGAAGAGTTATCTCTGTTAGTTGTGCCTTAAAACAGGTACCGGACAGAACAATGTATGTTTTTAATTCCCATATTGTACATTGTAGGGCATTTAGGAAGTAGTAGACTGTTAAACGGTACAAAAACAAATTATGTCTCAGACTTCGCGAAATTCGTCGGTCCGACGGACATGTCCGAAAGATTTCGAGTCAGACCAAGCTTTTTTAATCCGGATACGGACCGACTGTCCGGCATAAATTCAATGTCGATATTTGGATCGCTTCGGTCAAAATGGTGTCCTTGTGATTCTATGAAGGAACAGAACCGGGAAAAATAGAAAAATGACTCCCCATGAACGCTCAGCCCAGCCACAGTATGAAAAAATGAGAGTTTAAAGAACATTTAAAAATTAACATGATTATTTTACTTAAAACTTTGCTTTTTTGATTTTCGGTCCAGCAGATTTGTATTCGGTCCGGCAAGTCCGAATGTCCGGCTATTTTTTTCAACTTTCGCGAAGTCTGATGTCTACTGTATTGAATAACTGAGATTACCAGGCCACTGTTACATCCACTGTTCAAGTGAGAAAAGTGTGACTAAGGGAGAGCCAATATTTAGACTATGAATGCATTGTTTGATATCGCACAATACAAGTGAGAAATTCATGCTTTCTGCTATTAATCCAATTGATATTATCATGAATTTTGAATTTAAAAAATGTTTTAATGACCGCAGTTAAAGGGGTCTCAAGAAAATGAGACTTATGAAAATGACTGTAACTTACTTTGTGCATCCATTGACCAGTTGTCACATTGTATGATAGATATTATTAGGTTAAACCGTACAATACGGAGATATATTTGGACGAGTACCAGCTACCAGCTATCTCGTATTGTACAGGACAATGTTAAATAACCTTTTTATTCTATTATATAGTTTAAATCAAAAATGATTCACTGAATATTGTATTTCTGTCTTTTCTGTATTTTCCCAGCTTAGTACGAATGCAAATATTATTTGTTCCTTCAATAAAAGATACCAGCGATAAATTTTGTGAAAATATCCAAGTCTTACAACATTGGCATGACCTGCACTTTTACCCCTTTGTGTTAACCAGCAAACGACAAATAATCCTGATATCAAGACGATTAAACTTGCCGTTAAAAGGGTGTGAACTCTTATATACTTCACCCGATTTTCATTTGGATCATTTTCACACGTTTTGGTCTTTATTGTATGTTTAACATGGGACTGTTGTACCGTCCAAATATGGGAAAAATACAGGATTTTTTTGTATGCATGTGCTACCAATATGGTAATATATTGTACAGTCACGTGTTGCAAATAAACGTTCACGATTGGATATATAAAAAAGATATAGAATAAACGATCGTAATTCGTCTGATTGAAATTTATGACATTTTGAATGCTTACTTTAGAATGAAAATACATATACAAATTCATTAATTCCGTGCACGATTACAGCTCACAGTCGTACCGTGATGTAATATAAAAGATAAGTGATAAATCAACTTTTGTTGTGAACTTGAAATCAGCTTTAAATTGCCAAAGTTGATATTGACGCAATAGACTGCGATATCTGCTCACTGTGTATTAAAATTAAGCATTAGAAAAGGATTTTGCTATTTAATATTCACGGAGTTCGTGATACCGATGGAACGCGAGCATTAATTAATTTTTTTGTAGTCGTGTAAATGTACGGTGTCCATACAATGCGAAAAAATGGAGCCGAGAACAATTCTAGGTTTACAGTAAATCAATCTTTTATGGCATATGATATATGATGAAACTTGCCTTCAAAATTATTTTTTTCTCTTTATCATAATTATGAAAGTCGGACAACCAGGAGTGTTGACACCCCTAAGTTCCATAGTGATGTATTCAGCATAGCTGTGTCGCCAACCATCAGTGTCCTATGATGTAGTTTTTTTACAACAGTCATTCTATGTTACACAGTCATGTTTTATGATGTAATGTCATTGAAGAAAATGCAAAATATTATTTGATTAAATTCTTTTTTAAATTGTTTGCTTATGTAATGAAATGTAAATTAAATTTCTGTCCACTATTCATGGAACTCTCAGCCTAAGAGTTAATCTTTATTTTTGTTTCATTGAATCAAATGATAAGTTACTAATCCACCAACAATTTTTGACAGTGGCGTCATTTTGTCAACAAACTATAAATAAGCATGGTATATCCCAAAACGAATGTATACTTATGACAGATAGAAATGTGTCTCTATCAATTGAGATGTTCAAAGTAAGGTATGACCCAGTGGATATGCTGTCTGTTTGACACGCAGGCGATGCTAGTTCGAAACTTGTGGTCGGCGAGATATATATATGTTGTGGGGGTTTTTTTTGGGGGGTGGGGGGCGGGGGAAAATTTATATACATGTAGTTGGAAAGGCCTGTTAATATTTACTTTCTTTTTTGGGGGAAAATTGTTTTAATATATGTTTTTTTTTCTGTTCTATTTTTATCAATCGTTGTTTTCTCGTTCTTCTTCAACGGCTCGTTACAATTAAGAAACGTGTTCATAGCCATTTTAGTTATTTTATGTGAAGTGAAAGGACAAGCGTTTTCTACACAGTTTATTATGTAAATCAAGATAAGGATACAATTGAAAAAAAAATACCGTGCAGGAAAAAGGTTCCGCTGGCAGGTTTCGAACTCGGTACCTTTCGGTTACTACCACAGCGCCTTTATCCTGTGGGCTACGTTTTCATGCAGACTATATGTAAGAAAACAGGATCATAATCTAATGTAATATAAAGGTTAATATTGGAAACATAAACACAATTGGAAAGTGTAAACACAATATGACGTCACTGTCAGGTATTCCTGGTGTATTAGTACTTTAGTTGAAGACTTTCGATGAATATATTTTACAGTTGAGCCCTACTTTGCCCAAGAAAGGAACGTGCCTAGGTGTACTAAGTTCATTTTCTATCAGGGAGCCCCAGTTGCATGTTGTGGTAGTAACTGATTATAAAACCCAGTATTTTCAGTTAGTCTTTACAATCATTTTGACATCATGATTATGTTTTGTCTGCATTCTTCAAGATGCTGCAGCCAAAAATACCTTTCGGAGCCTCAAAGTGAAAATGGTAGCCACACATTATATTGAAACAAAATCAATTATACATTATTTCGGAATATTCCAGGCGTTTAAAATGACCCAAAAATTTATAGTCCCTGGAGCACTTTGTATTTCAAATTACTTGTAGCCTTTACATTATAAAGAGCAATCCCTTACTGGTGAAACTGGCAATTATTTGTATGAAAAACATTCCTTACATTGCTTTTTATTTGTAAATCAAAAGAACTGCATTACATTATATTAAGTCTTGTACATGTATAGCGCATTATTTTTTACGGTGATATTGCAAAAAATAAAAGTGTTCTGAGAATGTGTTAAGTGAGGTTACAGTGGCAAAGGAATGAAAGAAAAGTATACATCAAACACTGTTCTATCATTCATTATTCTACCTGTAAATTCATTTTTCTATAGAAGACAATGAAGAGTATTCAATGTGCTCCTGGGACTTAAAAATTTTGTCATGGATTGTCATCAGAATTTTCCTTTTTACCATGGTTAGGGATGTTGCAGAAAATGCCATAGATTAATATTATATCACATCAGAATTCTGCTTACTATACCCCCGTAACAAAGAAGTTGGAAGTGATTCCATTATTTCCAGCTTATATATGCATGACAATTATTTGTATGGGGATTGTTACTCAGTTTGTTAAAATTTCAAGTTTTACATATTCCTTTTCAGACCTCCTTGAATACGGGTGAATATGACGTCATTTCTGTGGAAAACCCTCGGCCTAGAAGCTGCCAAGTCAAATTAGGTAAAGGTAGTAATTAATTTTTCTCAGCTTTTGTTAAAAACTTTCAAACGAAAATATTACGGGTTTCTGTCCGGGCAGAATGATCATGATCTGTGCTGGAAACAAAGGCGGGAACACTTTCTACCAGAGTGGTATTAAACGGTTAAATGGTGTTTCTTATGCACCTAATGCAGTGATAAATGTAACTTTCTGAAAGTTTTTGATGCTTCAGATTATCTCAATTATTATCATGTTAGTAAAACAAATAGAAAAAAACTTTTAAATTTTTTTGTTATATGGTGAAAGGAAACATGTAAATTTAATGTATATTATTAGCTTCATTTCACAATGTTTCACACTTAGTCTAATAACTACATGCTTATTACTACATGTACATCCCTTATTTTCACTATTAAAGTTTTGTTTCTAAAATTTGAATGTAGGGTGGTTTTTTTTTAGCTTTTTAAAATATTTTTTCAAATTGTCAAGCACCTAGCTCACATATAAACAAACCAAATACTATTTATCTGTTGCTGACTGGCAGTTTCTAGATGTACATTTACTAGAATTCCCAAGAAAATAAATAAAACAAGTGGATGCTTGTACAGTAGTTGGTATGTTGCTCTAGATTAGTGTGACAGACAGTATGATAATCCCCTGAGGGGCAGTTAAAATTTGGCCACCTGCTGATTAATGACCAGTATTGTCATAAAATTGTGCAGTACATGCCATTGCAGGAAACCACCATTTCATTGTGTTCTTTTTTAACACATGGCCTTTAATACATTTAATGGAAGGTGTAATTTATTCCCAATATCATTTAGATGAAGACAATGGTATATATTTATTTTGATTTTTCAAGTTATAAAGTTCAGATTGACCATAATACATGAATGTCTAGAACAATGCTTACTTTTAAAAATAATGTGAGAAATAACTCTCATGAATTGTCTGTTATTAGCAGACAAAATTGAAATAACTTTAAAACCACACTGGTATAATATTAGCAAGTATATGTGTCCTTTTAGACAAAAAAATCACTTGATTTATTATATAAAAAAAATGTATATGAAATCTGACTTTTTATATATTTGGCATATGAAATTGTCCTTTCAAAGAAAAGTACATACTAGTTATTTAGCCTACACCAATTTTATCATGAAAACATGAGTATAATTCATTTTTAGTTTGTTCCTCTGTTTTATAAAGGTCCTGTTGTTGAAATATGAGACCTTTAAATTCTTATTGTTGCACTTTAAAAATTGTTGATTGCCCCAGGCAGTATTGAAATCCTTATCAGTATGTTATGTAAGATTGCATAACTTATAAACTACAGTATCACAAAGCAAGGTAGTGTAGATCCAGATCTTTCTGTCATATAGCACTGACTCAAAGCATAGTTGAACCGTGTTATTAAAAAATTAAATCCAACAAAATTATAGCACTATTGAAAGAAGGGAGTGTCTCTGATTTTTTTTTTTGCCGAATCTGAGAAAGCAGTGGAAATTGTGCTTAATAGCTTATACTTGGCTTTTTACCTGAGACACTGTGTCTTTGTACACATTTTTATCTTAATAATGTTATCATAGTTTTGAACCTTTACTCTGCTGGTAGCAAATTATTCTGCTTTTCTATGCAAATTGAATGATTTTTAGAATGTATAGACATACTGATATTCTTTATTTTTTGTAGAAATCATGCCTATGAGTATGATGAGAATAAGTATCACAAGCAGGAAGTTCAAAACACCAACATATGAAAACTGTAGGAAAACAGTCAACCCTTGCAGTGTGAAAAATGATGTTTTTTGTGATGATCCCTTAACCTGTAAAGAGTTAAGAAGTTGGAAATTCTGAATTGAAGATTTTGTTGGAACTTACACTTCAGGAAGGATGTTTTATTTCAGTAGCAATTATTTGTAAAAGTAGAGAGATTCAAGAAGACATAAATAGAGCAAAACACCCAAGATAAAACAAACAAAAATGCTGGAGTAGAAATGTATGATGACGGTAATAATGGGGAAATGCACTACACCTAAAAAGAGCGACTTAGCGTCATTTTTGTACTCATAGATATAATGCAAGGTTTTGTGCTGATTTGGTGATTAGTATCAGTATTATTACGGATAATTGCTGGAATAATTAACTTCGAGAAATGGAGTAATAACTTTGGGTAACCCGATCAGTTTGTCACATGCAGTCAAACTTATGAACAACGGCGGCTCAATCATATGTCAATGGAAACCACAAAATTGGCTGTTGTTAACAGGTGACTTTTGTTCGGAGATGTACACAGTTGATATAGTTTCATCATACGAAACATTGTTTATCAAATCGAGTTTTATTATCAATTAATTGCCAGATAAACTGCGTGTTTTTCAGTTTAATTGTTATAAATCAAACAATTAACTTAAAGCTGCTCGCTCTAAGATTTTGGTAAAATAATAAATTTCTTCAAACTGCATGAACTGTATGTAAATAATGTATTTTTGAACATTATGGTGTTATAAAAAGACTCCAGTATAAATTCATGTCACGTACATCTCTAAATTTTGAAAAATACCCTACCATTATAGTGTAGCGGTGCCTTGTAACCAACATTTTCAATCGATTTCTGCAAATTCCTACCTAGATCTTTGCTTATTTTTTTATCCTAGGCTTTAGTTTTATACTGATGAATAAAAATGTCAACTTTTTTGAAAAAATACCTTTTTTAACGGTAACTGAGAGCGAGCAGCTTTAACGTGAATACATTAATAAGCTGAAATAAACAATTATTTAGTTGCACAATGTAAAATGCAACTCCAAATTGTGAAGATATTCTACATCAAATAAACAATCAAGCAATTAAAAGAGCCGATTTTCAGTAATTACCGGACAGTTTCATCTGATTAATTGCATGTGTTTGCTTCAGATGTGAAGGTGACAATTAAATGTTAGAACCTCTTCTAATTATCAAAAGCATCTTAATTTATTGCGCCCGTCTTTTGAGGTGCAAACAACTTTACAAGAAACAAAAGCCAGCTGTTAAAATTTTAGTGGGCGTTCGCATCACAGTCCCGATTACAGGATGCTTTTTCACTGGCCACTGACCGCGGACGGCAGGTGACTGCTGTTCCCGGTCTTTGAAAGAGCAAATTTGGATGGGGGATATTCTGACTGGCTGTTGTCAGCAGGTGACCTCTAGTTAAAGGTGACCTTTTGCACAAGTTTGACTGTATTGTCAAATTAGAATATTGATTAGATACTGATTTTTAATGAAGACAACAGAAAAAGTGTAAAATTTAAGGCAGTTGTATGTAAAGATTTAAATTTTTATTGAGCCCGCCTGCAGTGAGCCTGATATAGTTGTAACTTTTGGCGGTTCGGTGTATACATGTATGCTTGCGTTCGTCCGTCCGATTTTGTCCGGACCATATCTTTTTCATGCATGAAGGGATTTTGATGTTACGTGGCACAAATGTTCCCATCATGAGAGGGAGTGTCATGCGCAAGAACCAGGTCCCTAGGTCTAAGGTGAAGGTCACACTTGGAGGTTAAAGGTCAAATTCAAGAATGACTGTCCGGAGCATATATTTTTCATGCATGGAGGGATTTAATTTAACTTGGCACAAATGTTCACCATCATCAGACGGGGTGTCATGCGCAAGAACCAGGTCCCTAAGTCTAAGGTCAAGGTCACACTTAGAGGTTAAAGTTCAAAGTCAAGAATATCTTAAGTTGTCTGGAGCATTTCTTCTTCATGCATAGAGGGATTTTGATGTTACTTTGTACAAATGTTCACCACCATGGGCTACCCTTGTTTTTAGAATTACTTCCCTTTGTTGTTACTATAAATAGCTTATATTGTAACTTTTTTATTACTGGCCGTAGAGAAAATTCGAGACCACTTTTCTGTGGCACAATATGCATGTTACATCCAATATTTAGGTATATTTTGACCCATCTCTGCTTGGTTAGGAGTTAGCCATTTTGATATATGGTGAGCTCGACATGTTGCACGTGGGCATCTGGTTTAAATAGTTCACTAGAAACACTTGACAATGATGCCCAATACATGAGATAAATTTCCAAGTATTTGCAGTGGAAATGGTGATGAAATGTTAGCTGTGAATTTAATATCAAATGGTCAGAATATGCTTTGAAATTTTGAAAGAGAATATAATGTCGGTCAGTCCGTCACATAAACTTAATGTTGGCTATAACTTTGCCATTTCTTAATATTTCTTTATCAAACTTCCCAATTGTATTGCTTATGATGAAAAAGTCATCATGCCACCAGATTTTATAGGTAAAGGTCATATTTGACAAAGTTATGCCCCTTTTTGTGCTTAGATTTTGTCACCAAAACTTAATGTTGGCTATAACTTTGCCATTTCTTAAGATTTCTTCATCGTACTTTCAAATTGCATTGCTAATGACATAAGGGTTGTAATGTACTCAAATTTTGTATGTCAAGGTCATCTTTGACAGAGTTATGCCCCTTTTGTACTTTTTTGATTGTGTCACCAAAACCTAACATTGGCTATAACCTGATAACTTTGACATTTCTTATAGCTGCTTGCTCTCAGTTACTGTTGATTTTTTTTTAAGATTGACACTTTATTCATTAGAATAAAATGAAAGACTGTCCAGAATCAAAATATAAGCAAGAATCTAGGAAGAAATTGATGTAAAATGTTGGTTACATGGAACTGCCACTAATCATGTTTATATTGAAATTTCAAAAGCGTTTGCTTATATTTGTAAATTTAGAGATATACCTGACTCAAATTTATGCTGGAGCCTTTTTATATGACCATATGTTCTAAAATACGTTATTTACATGCAGTTTTGAGATCTTTATTTTTTAACCAAAATCTGAGAGCGAGCATTTTTAACATCAAATTTTCAAATTGTATTGTTAATGACAAAAAGAACGTGATGCCACAAAATTAGTAAGGTCACAGTAATAGGTTACAGAGTTATGTCCTTTTTTGTACTTAGATGTTGTCACAAAATTATTGGTTATTTTGACAAAGTGTAAGAGGGCGACACAAGTGTTCTTTTCAACACCAATCTTAGTTTATAGTTAATACAATCATGTACTTTCCAGACGCATCAGCTGAAATGTTGATGATCATATAAATCATAAAGAAGAACATGATTGTTGTTGTTGTTGAAGCTTCCCTTATAGTTATCAATTCAAAGTCTTGTGTGATACAGGGCACATATATCAGTAACCACTTGAAGTATTAATTTAAAACTTTGTTGTAGTGTTCAGGGTTACTCTTGACTTAATATCTTGCTCTTTACGGTCATTTTTTGCACTTTGATAATACACAGATTCTTGTCTTTGCCTTTTACTGCCCAAACATTTTATTTATTGGTAAACACTGAGAAAAGTTGAGCTAGCTGTCTTATGGACAGCTCTTGTGATGCATTACACTAAGTTATGCTAACTTTATATATTATATTCATACAATAATAGCATGATGTTACTTTATTATTATACCCCCGAAACGAAGTTTTAGGGGGTATATAGGAGTCACCCGGTGGTTGGTCGGTCGGGTGGGCAGGCGGTCTGTTGCATTTTCCTTGTCTGGAGCATAACTTGAAAACTACTAGTTGGAATTGAATACAACTTCATACAATGGTCAAGCACATTGAGAGGAAGTGCAGTGTACAAGAACCATAACTCTATCTTGACTAATTACAGAGATATTGCCCTTTGTTACTTTTCCTTGTCCGGAGCATAACTTGAAAACTACTTGTTTGAATTCAGTACAACTTCATACAATGGTCAAACACAGTGAGAGGAAGTGCAGTGCACAGGAACCATTAGTCTATCTTGACTACAGAGTTATTGCCCTTGTTTTTTTCCTTGTTTGGAGCATTGCTTGAAAACTACTGGTTGGAATTCAATACAACTTCATACAATTACAAGTCAAGTACATTGAGAGGAAGTGCAGTGCACAAGAACCATTACTCTATCTGTACTCATTTAAGAGTTATTGCCCTTTATTTTTTTCCTTGTTTGGAGCATAACTTGAAAACTACAGGTTTGAATTCAATACAACTTCATAAAGTGGTCCAGCACAATTAGAGGAAGTGCAGTGTACAAGAACCATTACTCTATCCTGACAAATTACAGAATTATTGCCAAGAACAATATCTCTATTTTAGTTTTTTTTGCAAGGTATTCTGTTACTACGGATTTCCTCAGGTTATAAACAGTCTTCTTTCGGGGGGGTGTTAATAACATTTAGTGATAGGTCTAGTTTTTATGGGTATGGTCCAGATACAATGAGAGTCCTGGCACTACAGACATTACTGGTTCTTTTACAACAGAACATGCAGCCCCGGGTTAACATCTTCATCCGCAAGATAACTAATAGTATTAATGTCAGTGATGGAGCCGGAGATCAATCTGGTGAATTGTGGCTTACTAGTCCAGTGTGTTATATGATTGAATTATGGATCCAAATATAAAGATCAGTTAAAAGAAGTGTGATATTACATTGAACATGAATATGAAGCTTGGTTTTACAGTGTGATGTCAATGATCAGTACAATTACCAGGGTAAGTGATACATACACCTGGAAAACATTAATACCATCATACCTTGAAATTAACTGATTTTGTTACAAGAGAAGAGTACCGTAGGTAAATGTGTTGATAAGAATTATAAGCTTACAACAAATGCAATACTGTACGGATTCTTTTACTGAAATATTTTGGTGGTGCAGTGGTTTACGCTCTGGAATACCAATCTGGAAGTCCCTGGTTTGAATACCATCCAGGGCACTAGAAGTTTCAGTGTTTTATACCACATAGAGATGAACTGGTTTGAAACAGAAAGTCTCGCATGTATCGGTACAATACATTGGACACACAAAAAACCAAGGGGACTATTTGTAAAAGAGCTAGGATCTAGTACCTAGATTCCCTGTCATTTGCATCTGTCTTTTAAACCTGAATCTGAGGGAAGTCTTCGTAGTTCATGTACACCCAGGACAGGGTTCATATAGTAATGTACAGACTCTGCCCGGGGAAAATCCTAGGGTTGACCGGTGACTAAAACAATCTAAATGAAGTTTTAACTTTATCACTTTTTATTTATTTCCAAAATTACATTCTAACACAAGCGGCTGATTTTCCTATATAAACAAATGGGGAAAAGCCAAATTGTAATTAACGATAAAAATTCAGCATATTTTTCCAAGCACAATGTGCGGTAAATGACGTGACATATGTAAACAAGTGCATCCAATCGTATTTCGCGTTTCATGGATAGAATGAAGTTATACTACACGTTAAATAAAGATTGGGATAGTTTTCAAAGAAAGTTGTTTGGATGCGAAACATACTACGCAACCAAAGTCCTGACTATTTTATTCAACGATAAAATACAGGGAGATATTTATTATTCGGGGTAGATTGCCTTCTCCGACATGGTCGTTCACCGGTCAGAGAGTCGAGCGTTCCCCTAAAACAGGGTTCCCTTCTCGGAGATGGTCGTTCGCCGGCCAAAGAGGCGAGCTTTCACCTCTTTCAGCGCTGGGGAAAGGTTCCCTTCTCAGAGACGGCCCTCGGCCGGCCAGACAGGGGACCTTTCGCCTGTCACAGAGTGCTCGGGGTAGATTGCCTGAGATGAAGAATAATTTAGAACTATAAGCAACTTGCTATCGTTACTTTTAGGCCCATTGATAGCCATGAGAGGTACCAGTTTATTGCAGAAATACTTTGCATGATTCTGGTCATTCACTTGATTTCAAATTTATTTGGCATTCAAATGTTTGTAGAATATCAGTTAAATCAGGAATGTTATATACTGGATCCCTTGTTACAGGGAATATTTGCAGTGAGTTACAGCTAAAGCTAAGTGAGTAAGTGACTAATGCATTAGGCAATAAAGTGATTACTGGCTGAAGTTATTTAGCTAAGTGTGACACAATATTATTGCTTATACTTTAGTTTTTATCATTCTTTATTACATCATAATCATAATGAATAATTTCCGCCCATCACCAGTACAGCTCCTCAACCCCTTTTCTTAGGCCTAGCGTAACTGGTCATAATAGTATCTATTTAATTGTAACATTTTAATTTATTTACGATTTTGATGAAACTTCAAGTGTATAAAACCAAAAATGTAGATATGAAGTGTAAACTGACTTAAAAATTAAACATTTCCGAAATTTGGAAATTTAAACATTTTTTTTATTAAATCAAATGTACTATAGTGTGACCAATCATTTTCTTAGTTAGAACATTTCCGAAACGATGGTCACTATTTCGACCGAATTTATTGGACGGTAAAGCCTTGAGAACAATGTAAACGAATGGTGAAAGTTTTACTGATTATGCCCTAAAATGGCGAGGAAAATATATATGCGCATGCGTAATGTCGTTTTCTCGTTTCACGCGGCGCATGCGCAAATGTAAATTCACGTTTCACGGTACGCATGCGCAGAAGGGAATTCTCGTTTAACGGTTACACGGTTAAACGATTACCGCATGGTAAACGAACGAAAACGGTTATTTTCCCGAAAACGCGGAAGTTAAACGCAGGCGGTACTGTAAATAATATCTAATAAATCAATTTAACTTCGTTTTGTTTACAGTGAATCACTTGACAATTTTACAACCATAACGCCATGGTGTTTTTGCGACATGGTTTCTTGAGGTAGGTAAAAATAACTCTACGTGCGGGATAGTAGAGTGAGGGAGTTACTGAGACCTTGTAGGTAGTTCGTAGATATAGAGTATAGCAGGTTATTTAAGGTTATACCGAGATAGAGATTGAATTGGGTTCAGCAACTGGGCAAAAGTTAAAGTTAACTTTAAATATTTTTCAGAGAAAAATGTATGTCCTAGGTTCAATTTGCTTCAATTTTCTTAAAATCGGATCAAACCAGGGAAAGTGAAAGCTATTCGAAGTTTACAACCACCTTAGACTATTCGAGAGCTCAGACGCTTTATTGGAATGTTCTCATGTTATCGTAAATTTTG
Source organism: Saxidomus purpurata (assembly GCA_022818135.1). NCBI lineage: Eukaryota > Metazoa > Mollusca > Bivalvia > Venerida > Veneridae > Saxidomus > Saxidomus purpurata. The sequence goes on from JAFMSR010000001.1 coordinate 30,346,757, forward strand.
AGATATTGCAAAACCTTTAACATTACCAGGAAGTATGCACGGTTCAAGTGGACATACAGATGCAAGTAAAGTTTTAAAACTTTAAAGAAACTTATCACTAGTGTACCTTTATTATTTGACCAAAGTGCCCATGGGTGTAGGGGTTATGGAGCAGATTAGAAAAAAATAATGACTCAAAGTGTGACCTAGAACATGAGTTATACACGTCATCTTGATGGGATGAACATTTGATCAAAGTTATACGAAATCCTTCAATGAGTTAAGGAATTATGAAGCTGACACGAAAAACCAATGTCCCATATGTATGGCATTTTGACCCTTAGCGTGTGGTTGGGACAGCGGTTCTGCAAGTCATATTGAGTAGATAAACATTTGTCCAAACTTATATGAAAATCCGTGAGAGGTGTTAAGAGTGTGGCCTTTTGGCCCTGATCGGGAGGTGTAGGGACATGAGTTCTTGATGAGATGAACATTTACCAAAGTTTGCGAAATGCAAGCAGCGCCAAACACGAAATTAAACCAAAAGTGCTTAGTGCTAACTGCACTTTCTGAGATGTTGTGAACACCTTGTACATTGACATATTTACGGCTTCGCAGAATGTTCAAATGATATTCAATATTTTAAGCTCACCTGAGCCCGAAATGCTCAAAGATGAGTTATTGTGATCGTACGTGACATTTGTCCGTCTGTCTGTCTGTCCACACTTGCCTTGTAAACAATCTAGAGGCCTTATCCAATCTTCGTGAAAACTAATCAGAATGTTTATCTCTATGATTTCTAGATATAGTTCTAATCTGGGTTACTTGAGGTCAACAACTATGTTACACGGTCTAACTAAAGAAAAACCTCGTTAACACACTTTAGTTACATGCCACAACAATTGGTCAGAATGTTTGTCACACCGATTTCTATGTCAAGTAGGATTACATGTAGATAATATAAATAGTAAACAAGAAATATGTCCCTAAGCAAAACAATTTTCTAATTATTACAGCTTTTAATGCACGTGTGATTCTTCATTGTCCTACATTAAGTATACTCCAAGTGGGATTCCCTGAGCTAAACGGGAAATACTAGTAATAGAACATAGTCGGTAAAATTAAGCCCACCAAATGTATTTGTCGAACAGAGTTTGCCTTCTTTGAGCACATTGCAACAATGAAGACATCAGATGTGACCCAAACAAGATAGATGGATTCTGAAAAGGACAGTACTACGTATAAAACTCCGGTCAAACATTTTGGAAGGACTGGCTAATTTATTTAGGGTATACAAAATTGTACTTAAATTATTGTGCCCATGACAAATTGACCAAGACGAAATACACTTTGAATGGGATGAGTAATGTAAAATGTTTCAGTCTTTGAAAGAGAAATAGCAGACGCATCAGTACTTGCGTATTCCACACAAGAAGGGAAATTTGATTGTAAAGGGATGCATCAGGTCATGCGGTTTCTGATATACAAGATGATCGCGAAGAGCCTATAACTTACATAAGCAATACCCCAAGTAATACTCAGCGGAATTAGTGTTGTATGACTATTAGAGAATTGTTATCTGCCATTTCTTCGGCATAACCTTTGTGGTAGACAATTTGAAAGTCGGACAGATCCCGCGAGTTAAGCCTGTATTGAGAACTATAAGGATCCTGAGGACATGCTTAGTCGTGTCACCAGGCCAAGAAATATCTCTTTAACTAATTAATATCTCAATGTTTTGTTCTAGAGCCAGTCTACTATGATGAAACTGCACAAGTGTATAGAACAAAATTATATAAAAAAGACTGGAAACATGAAATAAAGTAGAAAAAACACAATATATTTCATCAATCTAGAGATTAAGCAAATGAGATATATACGACTATGCCAATGAATACGGAAAAGGTACACATCTTCCTCAAATTGACGCTTTATCTAGAGTTTCTCGTAGAAAATGCAAAAATACGGGTTGAAAGGACTGCGGTAAGAATGGGGGCAGCACTTCTTCTTCAGCCACGCCAGAGTGAGCTTTTCTAATTGATGATTGTCCGTCGTCCGTCGCCCGTCAACATTTTGATTCAAATGACATCTCCTCTGAAACCACTAGGCCAATGCTGATAAAACTATGCAGGAATGTTCCGTGCATGAAGCTCTACCAAAATTGTTCAAAGAATTCCATTCCATGCAGAACTCTGGTTGCTATTGCAGCAAATAGGAAAAACTTTAAAAATCTTCTTCTCTGAAACCACAAGGCCTAGAGCTTAGATATTTGGCATGTAGCATTGCCTAGTAGACCTCTACTAAGATTGTTCAAATTATGACCCCCGGTTCAAAATTGACCCCGCACGGGTGGTCACTTAGTTTTGCATAGGCTTTATATATAAAAAAACTTTAAAGATCTTCTTCTCTGAAACCACAATGCCTAGAGCTTAGATATTTGGCATGTAGCATTGTCTAGTGGACTTCTACCAAGATTGTTCAAATTATGACCCCAGGGTCAAAATTGACCACGCACTGGAGGTCACTTAGTTTTACATAGGCTTATATAGGAAAACTTTAAACATCTTCTCTGAAACCACAAGGCCTAGAGCTTAGATATTTGGCATGTAGCATTGGCTAGTGGACCTCTACCAAGATTATTCAAATTATGACCCCTGGATTTAAATTGAACCCGCACGGGGGGAAACTTATTTTAACATAGGCTTATATAGGAAAAACTTTAAAAATCTTCTTCTCTGAAACCACAAGGCCTAGAGCTTAGATATTTGTCATGTAGCATTGCCTAGTAGACCTCTTCAAAGTTTGTTCAAATTATGCCCCTGGGGTCAAAATTGATCTTGCCCGGGGGGGGGGGTCACTTGTTTTACAAAAACGTATATAGGAAAACCTATTGTATACAACATTATCTAGTGATCTTCCACCAGGCAAGTACCAATGTGAGCGATATAGGGCCATCTTGGCCTTCTTGTTTATTTTTTCATACATTGTGTACATAAAGATGTTTGTCAGGGCTAATCTTTAGTTACCACTGGCCAGAATCCAATGAGAATTCACAGGAATGACTAGTTCCCAGTACAACAGACCACATACTATTTATCAGCAATCACGGAGTGAAAATCAATAAAAATTCAATTGAGTGATATATGTAAGTACAAAGCTTAGTTGAGCATATCCAATACAATGTACATGTTGTGTTGGGGTATTTTATTTGCTGCAATTTCTTAAAACTTTATACATATAACCGAAAAGCAGTGACAACTTTCAGTGCCGAACAATGCTCTTATTTCTTCATTTAGATTGTTTATATTCGCGGCCGAGCCTGGGATGGATATCACCCCTAGTGAACTTGCCAGAACTCTGACAGACGGAGGGGGAAGGGACAAAATTAATGCAAATACAAGGGAATCCGGGTACCAGCTCTTTTACAAATAGACCCTTTGGTTCTTTTACATGTCCGGTGTATAGCACCGATACACGGAGGGCTGCCTTTGGGTTTCTAACCAGTTCAACTCTAGATGGGTGGGAAACACTGAAAAGTGTTGCTGAAATTTCCAGTGCCCCGGCCGGAAGCAGTTTCTTCCGTATGAAAGGTTTCTAGTAGGGAATATAGTTATATTTGTTACTATAGCATACAAACAACATTTTTAGAACATAATTATTTAGGTAAACGCGAATAATCATGAAAAATTGTGTTTGTATATTTCAAATATTTTATCATGGTCAACTAAGGAGCGGATCAGTGGTCTAGTGGTTAGCACACTGAACTGGTAAGCCATGGATCGCAGGTTTGATCTCGAGCTCCTGCAATAACATAACTAATGGCCTTTCGGGTGAGACCTAAAAGGGAGATCCTATGTATCGATGCTGTACACTGGGCATGTGAAAGAACCAGTTGTTGTCATGTATTGTTGTTCATTTATTGCAGATTTTGGCTTTTACAGATAATATCTATTGGCAGACTGGTAGATGTAGCTACTTTTAGTTGTTTCGTTGTATTCTGTTCGGGCAGTATTCTTTTCTAGATCTATTGAAATTCTTGCAGTGAAGCTATTCTGTCATTTATATACAAATATTTAACAAACTATTTTGATTTGCGTAACACGTATGCACAGGTATCAGTAACATATATATCGAAAATACCATCCCGAACATTTTACTATTACTTCCACAAGGTCTATAAAAGGTGACAATTGTTTATTATTTACTCTATCGATTCTGATGCATAAACTCACGAATACGCCAGTAATATTACTCATATCAACATAATTCAATAGTAAAACCAATTTGCATTGTAAGCAATACCTTCGGTTACAATTCTTACAAAATTGTGTTTCTTTTAATTTTCGTTGTCTTCTCGATTTAACTGTTACACTTCTCACCACAATGTATATATTCCGTCAGCTAATGAAATGCCTTGACACAAACTGAAGAAGTACCAAAAAATGAGACACACACCAACGATTTCAGCTTCAAGCATATAAGTACAGTACCGCCAGCGTTTCACTTCAACGCGTTCTCGATTACCGATTAACGGTAACCGCACCGTAAACGGTTCTCGTTTCAGTTTGGTTAAATCCGTGTAGCCAATCAGAATGACTCTAACCGTGAAACGTTTTTCGGGAACCGTGTAGCCAATCAAAAGGGCTGGATGGACCAGTTTATTCTACGGGTATTGTGCGGGCCTGATTATTTATTTTTAGAATATTGAAAGTGTTTAGACAATGACATTTATACTGTAGTCTTTGTTTGACGAGTTTCCGAGTGCGGTACGAAGCCTGTCGTTGAAATTAAATGTACGGAAAATTGACGATTACTTATAACTATTAATACATGTACTAATAATTATTATGACAAAATCAATTTTAAACAGCAAATTCCACATAATTATATTCGTGAACATTTTCGGTCTTCAAATAGGCCCGCATAATTCCGCACAATAAACACTTAACGCAAAAGATGGTGGCAGAAATGTTGAAATCTGATCGTTTGATGTAAACAGGTGAATATTTGTTATGGTAAGCATAGATATTGTGTAAATTTTGTTACATATGTAACATGCCTCTTACCCACCCTGTGTATTTACAAGTTGTCCGTACATGTTACGAGCATTTCGTGCATTTCATGTATTTGTAAATTTGTCCACGTACTTATTATTTCACTTTTGTGATTTGCGTGGTCGTATTTGATTGGTTTGCGCACCAGCCGACTTCAGCGTTACGTCTTTCTGATTGGTCTTTAAGTTCCGTGGCGGGAATATGTTCCTATATATCTGACCATTCCGCCTTGGAGCGGGGGTGTCAAACTGTCGTCAAAGACGGTACAACTTCCATTTTCTTTACATTTTTATTATGTAGTGGATACAAGTACATTTTTCGTACTTGGTAGCCGCTGGGGATGTTTAGTATATTTTTGTACAGATTTCATTAAATAAATGATGTAAAAAGCATTTGCTCTTCATTTATGTAGAGATTTCCATTCTCTGTGGAATTAGTATTTCCATGTTTACAAGAGACTTTTATAAAAACCCCTTCACGGCCGTTACATTTGGCGTCCCTGGGTGGACCGTGCTGAATGAGGTGTATGCCCAGGCACGGTTAGAACATATTGTTTTATTTCAATAAATGTTTGATACTTTTTCTAGATTCAATATGATTTAGATTTTTTTCAAAATCAAGTTTACGTGTGTACAGTACAAACACGCAACAATGATAGGCTTGATACCTTTGATTTTCCGCATGATCAAATACATGTGGTGGTTTATTGTAGGAACGCACAAAGAGAATATTGTTTGTGCAAATAGTTCTACTGAGACATTATTTCAGGATGGATATAGAGGTAAGAGTGATTTGTTTTCTGGTAAGGATAATAAATGCCCTAACTTATCTGGGTTATCTCAGTGTTCCGCCTATGATGATAATTTATACCCTAGAGTATCTTATAACTCTGGTGTACATGGTACTGCTCATGAGTGCAGGGTACATTTTTCTGCTCCAACAACTTTAACGGGAATCCCATCACCTATTGTGACTCCGGCTAGTGCATATAGTTCATACACCCCAGTAAGTCAGCCATATAACATGTGTGGGACTAATCTGCCTTACCTTAGTACACCGGTAACTAATTTGAACAGTTCGGCATTTCAGTATCCGCCATACCCGGTAACAAGTGCAATACCAGTACAAACAGGCTTATCTTCCCTGTATGATAGGCATGTTAATTCAAAATACGATGTAGGTATGCCTCGTTTTGACACACTCATGGATACTAGAGAATATTTCAATGATTTTGAGTTCCATTGTACAGTAGCGTTGCTTAGTTCCGCAGACATGGCAAAAGCTTTTTAGTTAAATCTATGCTAGGTACATTTTGAGTAAGCTGTCACCTGAGACAAAATACAATTATGTAACCATGAAAAAAGAAATTATGGCCTTGTTATTGCCTGACCATAGGGAAGCTGTTGAGAATTTTATTGCTGCTGAAAGGGATTCTGGGGAATCCATTCAAGACTATGCTAAGAGGTTACGATACCTTAAGGGGTTAGCATATCCTGGGGAAAGTGAGGACACCTTACTCATGCAAGTTTTCTTGAAAGGGGTACATAGGAAAACTCAAGAGTTTGACTATTTTATTTGCCTTAGAAATCCTAGAAACTTCAATGACGCTGTTACAGCGGCAAAACGTTTTACAGACACAGTCTACGAACACGGATCAAAGGTCAAATTGCATGATGAATCGATGGAGATTCAAAATAAATTAGATCGGGTTCTAAACGAAATTAAAAGGTCACAAAACACAAACCCTGTTAGACATCAAGATCCGAATCCCAGAAACACAGTGCCTCTCGGTGAAATAGAGTGTTTCTTGTGCCATAAAATGGGTCACATAGCCTCTAGGTGTCCTACTAGAAATGTGCAAATGCCAATTTCGGGAAACTAATGCAGGCTGGGTTTAAGGCCGAAAATTCAGCCAAACAAAAGAGGTCATTTAGTACACGAGATACGTCACAACTCGATACACTTAGGTTTGTGAGTAGATTTTTTGAGAAACCATTGCAGACACCTGTATCTTGCACAAGTTCTAATAAAATGGATGGTCTGGTGCCCGACAGCAAGGCTGTAGAAATAAATGGTGTTTCAGGTGCCCTTACAGAAAAAATTCAGATAGTTAACACGACTGTGTATGAGTCTCAGTGTGTTAAAAATAATGAAGATGAGTTGGTCCCGTGTAAGTTTGACCCTGCATCGGTAGTCACATCAGAAAAGGCTACGGTGTCACATGACACTACCGATTCTATGATTACAGATTTTGAGGTCACCACTAAGTCTGTCAACTCGCCTCAGTGTGTTAAAAAAAATGAAGATGAGTTAGTTCCGTGTAATTCTGACTCTACATCAGTGGCCACGTCAGAAAAGGCTAGGGTAGTGACGTCACATGACACTACCAACTCTAGAACTACAGATGTTGAGGTCAACACTAAGTATGTCAACTCGCTACAGGAACTAAATGGTTTCCAGACAAAACATATCCCTGAGAATCTTTGTGCGAGAATCATGTTGTCACAAAATTCTACAGTTATTCACAATGCTCCTTTCTGGGTCTGGGATCCTGGGATCCTGTAAAAGATACGACGGTAGGGAACCCATCGGGTCCATTGCATACATTAAATGGGCCAGGGACGCCTCGCACAGTGCTATTAAAATGAAATTAATCCCCAGTGGCTACACATAAATGTTTTCGATTTGTAAAAGCATAGGTCTAGGGTCGGGATGTTTTCTTCTATAGTACATATATTTTAATTACTATAAGATAATATAAACACATTTGTTAATTATTCAGTCCGTAGTTTTATATAGGAGTGCTTTAATGTATACAGTACAGTGCATGTGAAGACGGTCAGCACACATCAATTCTTCAAGAGATCTACAACATGTACAGTTGTTTCACCGGAAGTCAGAAAGTCCAGGTTACCCGAGAGGCTGTGAGATTGTACGGACATTATAAAGGTACTGTGCCTATTATTCAAATTTCGACAACACGAAGAGAAAGAGGAGAATACATATCGCACTCAAGATGTTTTATACATAAAGTATCGCAAAATTGACTTGCGGTTAATATTTACAAGACGTCTGTTCAGTATTATAGACAGTGCTACAGATGATACCAGTCCTTATGATGACTGTTTGGTATAAAACAGCAGTTCTGCTTGGAACATAATATGTACTGTCTTCACAAGAAGGATATGTGGTGTATATAACAGCACCATTGTGTTGTTTAAAACGACAACATGTACGAAACAACTGTGAAGTGAAGGATATTCTTTAAATATCACATTGATACGTATTAATATGCAAGTTATTTGCGACGATTAATCAGTATGGGCAAGTGTGCCCAAGTATAAATTTTACTAGGCATTCAGCATAGCGATCTACATTATAACTTCAAGATCTCTCCGTATGCATGGCTTCTATCGCACTTACACCTGGGTTTCTGACACGTTTATGGTGGAACGTTACGTCAAAAGCTGCACGAGAACACTTGTATCACCTTCAACGAGTTACGCCCCCTGGATATTCAACGGCATGCACTGTACTGCTAGAACGTTAAGAGATGAACATTGAAAAATCAATCAACAGACATAGAGATTCAGAATAGAACTTAAGTTAACAATATGTTATTTGTGGTTAAAGCGTCAGTGAAGTAGAATTGTTATTTTTAAATAACTGAATATTTTATCACTTAGACAGGAAACTTTGTAATTCAAGTTTAAATGTATTTAAAAAGTTCAAGTATAACATATACACTCCGTCGGTCAGTGGCTGTTTCTTCCGTCTATAGCATGAATCTGGTTGTAAAGTGGTTTTTGTACCAGGCAGCCTCGTTAGCGCAATGGATAGAGCGTGCGCACGGTAGGCCAAATGTCCGAAGTTCAATTCCTGGTACACTCATTGACAGGGTATCTATCTACATGCATAATGTTGTACATGTTATGTTGTATTTTCATTATTGTTTCAGATACATTTTTTGCAGGGGTTTTGAATTTTATTGCCATTTCATACATTTTGTATTAGATAATTTTTTGATTTACTATACTTAAGTAACATTTATATATGGATACTTCCATCTTAAGTATATCATTGGTTAATTAAATGCAGTTACAGTTTACGGTTAAAGTTACTTGTAGTTCTTTTTAACTGTTTACTTTAAATGTTTTGGAGCTAGGATTGGTGACATTGTTTTTGAGATAAATGTTATAAATTTTCTGTTGCAGATCACATTTGGAGGTTTCACACTAATACACTTTATATTTTTCAGTGGTCTTTATTGAAGAACACCGTTTTAACTTGTACTGTTTTGTCACATGTCTAATCTTTGTCGTACAATTTTTCCGTTACTTGTCACTGATGCGATTTCATAAAATTCCGTCATTGAGAAACTTTTGCCATGGGAACATTTTCCGCCGTCAAGAAACCAAACATATTGATGAAATAAACGTTATAAATTTTCTGGAAGGATTCATAGTGCACGGATAGTGAAACACATAGAAATGACATTTCATTGAAGTGCTGATGTGTTAAAGACACTTCGCTGCTTTTATAAAAAGTAGCCACATAATATCTTTAATATATATGCATTATGAACTATCTATACTGTTGATTATTGTGTAATGGATGTATTACTGCTATACATCTATTTAAAAATGGTTTCTTGACTTGTTTGAGTGTATGATTGTATGTGTGCAGACCTACATGAAGTCGTGACGCTCGGCATTAATTTTGATCTGTTACTTCATCCTTTACTTTCGGCAGTTTTTTTTTTTTTTTTTGTGGTTTGGATGTTTTGATTTTTTTAAGTTAAAATTTTCGTCTCAAAGTTTTTCAAATTTTGCTCCAAAAATTTTAAGTTAGAGGGGTGGGGGTATGTAACAGGCCTCTTACCCACCCTGTGTATTTACAAGTTGTCCGTACATGTTACGAGCATTTCGTGCATTTCGTGCATTTCATGTATTTGTAAATTTGTCCACGTACTTATTATTTCACTTTTGTGATTTGCGTGGTCGTATTTGATTGGTTTGCGCACCAGCCGACTTCAGCGTTACGTCTTTCTGATTGGTCTTTAAGTTCCGTGGCGGGAATATGTTCCTATATATCTGACCATTCCGCCTTGGAGGGGGGGGGGGGACGGGGTCAAACTGTCGTCAAAGACGGTACAACTTCCATTTTCTTTACATTTTTATTATGTAGTGGATACAAGTACATTTTTCGTACTTGGTAGCCGCTGGGGATGTTTAGTATATTTTTGTACAGATTTCATTAAATAAATGATGTAAAAAGTATTTTGCTCTTCATTTATGTAGAGATTTCCATTCTCTGTGGAATTAGTATTTCCATGTTTACAAGAGACTTTTATAAAAGCCCCTTCACGGCCGTTACACATAAATAAAATAAAATGTAATTGAAGTGGCGCTGTGAGTTTAAAGGGTTGTCACTACGTAAATGTAGAGTACAAAGGAGATTTCCATTCATCTGTTTTTCCAGCCTCAATATTTCGACTGCAAGACCGACCGATTTTACAAACAAAGTTTCTCCAGAGGTATTCCCGTGCACATAGAAACAAAGATATTTGGCAAAAAAATGCATGACTCACAATCCTGCTGAAAAACTTGAAAAAATACCTCAAATTCTTCATTTAGTAACTAGTTTTGCATGGTAACCGCAAAATTTATGAAATATCCAGGGAATCTTTCATTCAAAAGTTGTTCAGGCATTACAAGAGTCACGTCCCCTTTTTTCAAAAACAAATTCATTTTATTTTCTGCAACACTCCTGGACCGTGTGCTCAATTTGTTCAAATGCTATGGCAAGATAATAGTCTATGACTGCTTCATTAAAAAAAACTGTTCCGCCAGTTTTTGAAATTGCCACCATACTATGTTTAGAGTGGGGGAACCTATGCTGGAGGTATTTTGAATGTATATCAGCAGTTCAGAAAGCAGGAAATCCTAACCATTTTGATTTGCCTCATCAAAAACATAATGTTATCCCTGCTAAATCGAAACAAGACGTTGATGTGCTTCATCACTTGACTATGTGGTTCTGGGAGCTATTGACACGACACATGTCAAAACTTGAAATTTCACATCGAAGGGAACCAATGCTGGCGGTATGTGATATTTGACAACCAACAGGTGGGAAACAGTTTTAAGAACCTAAATATTAACTAACAAGATATAACAGTTTCCATAGAATGAAAATACATACATGTATACAAATTTATTAATTCCGTGCACGATTACAGCTCACAGTCGTACCGTGACGTAATATAAAAGACAAGTGATAAATCAACTTTTGTTGTGAACTTGAAATCAGCTTCAAATTGCCAAAGTTGATATTGACGCAATAGACTGCGATATCTGCTCACCGTGTATTAAAATTAAGCATTAGAAAAGGATTTTGCTATTTAATATTCACGGAGTTCGTGATACCGATGGAACGCGAGCATTAATTAAATTTTTTTGTACGGCGTCGATGCAATGCGAAAAAAAGGAGCCGCGAACAATTCTAGGTTTACAGTAAATCAATCTTTTATGGCATATGATATATGATGAAACTTGCCTTCAAAATTATTTTTTCTCTTTATCATATGAAAGTCGGACAACTATGAGTGTTGACATCCCTAAGCTCCATAGTGATGTATTCAGCATAGCGGTGTCGCCAACCGTCAGTGTCCTACGACGTAGATTTTTTTACAACAGTCATTCTATGTTACACAGTCATGTTTTATGATGTAATGTCATTGAAGAAAATGAAAATATTAATTGATTAAATTCTTTTTTAAATTGTTTACTAATGTAATGAAATGTAAATTAAATTTCTGTCCACCATTCATGGAACTCTCAGCCTGAGTTAATCTTTATTTTTGTTTCATTTGTTTCATTGAATCAAATGATAAGTTACTTTAGTTGAAGACTTTAGATGAATATTTTTTACAGTTAAGCCCTACTTTGCCCAAGAAAGGAACGTGCCTAGGTGTACTAAGTTCACTTTCTATCAGAGAGCCCCAGTTGCATGTCGTGGTAGTAACTGATTATAAAACCCAGTATTTTCAGTTAGTCTTTACAATCATTTTGACATCATAATTATGTTTTGTCTGCATTCTTCAATGATGCTTCAGCCAAAAATACCTTTCGGGGCCTCAAAGTGAAAATGGTAGCCACACATTAAATTGAACCAAAATCAATTATACGTCTTATTTCGGAATATTCCATGCGTTTAAAATGACCAAAAAATTTATAGTCCCTGGAGCACTTTGTATTTCAAATTACTTGTAGCCTTTACATTATAAAGAGCAATCCCTTACCGGTGAAACTGACAATTATTTGTATGAAAAGCATTTCTTACATTGCTTTTTATTTGTTAATCAAAAGAACTGCATTACATTATACTTAGTCTTGTACAATCATGTATAGCGCATTATTTTTTACGGTGATATTGCAAAAAATAGGAAAAGTGTTCTGAGAATGTGTTAAGTGAGGTTACAGTGGCAAAGGAATGAAAGGAAAGTATACATCAAACACTGTTCTATCATTCATTATTCTACCTGTAAATTCATTTTTCTATAGAAGACAATGAAGAGTATTCAATGTGCTCCTGGGACTTAAAACTTTTGTCATGGATTGTCATCAGAATTTTCATTTTTACCATGATTAGGGATGTTGCAGAAAACGCCATAGATTAATATTATATCACATCAGAATTCTGTTTACTATACCCCCGTAACAAAGAAGTTGGAAGTGATGCCATTATTTCCAGCTTATATATGCATGACAATTTTGTGTATGGGGATTGTTACTCAGTTTGTTAAAATTTCAAGTTTTACATATTCCTTTTCAGACCTCCTTGAATACGGGTGAATATGACGTCATTTCTTTGGAAAACCCTCGGCCTAGAAGCTGCCAAGTCAAATTAGGTAAAGATAGTAATTAATTTTTCTCAGCTTTTGTTAAAAACTTTCAAACGAAAATATTAGGGGTTTCTGTCCGAGCAGAATGATCATGATCTGTGCTGGAAACAAAGGCGGGAACACTTTCTACCAGAGTGGTATTAATTAAACGGTTAAATGATGTTTCTTATGCACCTAATGCAGTGATAAATGTAACTTTCTGAAAGTTTTTGATGCTTCAGATTATCTCAATTATTTCCATGTTAGTAAAACAAATAAAAAAAAACTTTCAATTTTTTTTTGTTATATGGTGAAAGGAAACATATAAATTTAATTTATTTAAATTATTAGCTTCATTTCACAATGTTTCACACTTAGTCTAATAACTACATGCTTATTACTACATGTACATCCCTTATTTTCACTATTAGTTTTATTTCTACAATTTGAATGTATGGTGTTTTTTTTTAGCTTTTTAAAATAATTTTTCAAATTGTCAAGCACCTAGCTCACATATAAATAAACCAAAATTTAATATTATTTATCTGTTGCTGACTGGCAGTTTCTAGATGTACATTTACTAGAATTCACAAGAAAAATCAATAAAACAAGTGGATGCTTCTACAGTAGTTGGTATGTTGCTGTAGCAACTTGTTCCCTTTCTAGATTAGTGTGACAGACAGTATGATAATCCCCTGAGGGGCAATAAAAATTTGGCCATCTGCTGATTAATGACCAGTATTGTCATAAAATTGTGCAGTACATGACATTGTAGGAATTGTATGTTGTGCTGATGCAGCCCATAGTTTGTGGGACTCATAGCTTTGTTTGTAAATAAACTTTGGAAACCACCATTTCATTGTCAGATTGTGTTCTTTTTTAACACATGGCCTTTAATACATTTAATGGAAGGTGTAATTTATTCCCAATATAACTTAGATGAAGACAATGGTATATATTCATTTTGATTTTTCAAGTTATAAAGTTCAGATTGACCATAATACATGAATGTCTAGAACGATGCTTACTTTTAGAAATAATGTGAGAAATAACTCTCATGAATTATTTGTTATTAGCAGACAAAATTGAAATAACTTTAAAACCACACTGGTATAATATTAGCAAGTATATGTGTCCTTTTAGACAAAAAAATCACTTGATTTATAATATAAACGAAATGTATATAAAATCTGACTTTTTATATATTTGGCATATGAAAATGTCCTTTCAAAGAATAGTACATACTAGTTATTGAGCCTACACCAATTTTATCATAAAAACATGATTATAATTCATTTTTATTTATGCCTCTGTTTTATAAAAGTCCTGTTGTTGAAATATGAGACCTCTAAATTCTTATTGTTGCACTTTAAAAATTATTGATTGCCCCAGGCAGTATTAAAATCCTTCTTATCAGTATGTTATGTAAGATTGCATAACCTTATAAACTACAGTATCACAAATCAAGGTAGTGTAGATCCAGATGTTTCTGTCATATAGCACTGACCAAAAGCATAGTTGAACCGTGTTATTAAAAAATTAAATCCAACGAAATTATAGCACTATTAAAAGAAGGGATTGTCTCTGATTTTTTTTGCTGAATCTGAGAAAGCAGTGGAAATTGTGCTTAATAGCTTATACTTGGCTTTTTACCTGAGACACTGTGTCTTTGTACACATTTTTATCTTAATAATGTTATCATAGTTTTGAACCTTTACTCTGCTGGTAGCAAATTATTATGCTTTTCTATGCAAATTGAATGATTTTTAGAATATAGACATACTTATAATCTTTATTTTTTGTAGAAATAATGCCTATGAGTATGATGAGAATAAGTGTCACAAGCATGCAGTGATGAGGGAAGTTCAAAATACCCACATATGAAAACTGTAGGAAAACAGTCAACCCTTGCAGTGTGAAAAATAATGCTTTTTGTGATGATCCCTCAACCTGTAAAGACTCAAGAAGTTGGAAATTCTGAATTGAAGATTTTGTTGGAACTTACACTTCAGGAAGGATGTTTTATTTTAGTAGCAATTATACGTTAAAGTAGAGAGATTCAAGAAGACATAAATAGAGCAAAACACCCAAGATAAAACAAACAAAAATGCTGGAGTAGAAATGTATGATGACGGTAATAATGGGGAAATGCACTACACCAACAAAGAGCGACTTAGCGTCATTTTTGTACTTATAGATTGATTTGGTGATTCAGTATTACTACGGATAATTGCTGGAATAATCAACTTCAAGAAATGGAGTATTAATTTTGGGTAACCAGATCAGTTTGTCACATGAAGTCAAACTTATGAACAACGGCGGCTCAATGGAAACCACAAAATTGGCTGTTGTTAACAGGTGACTTTTGTTCGGAGATGTAGGCAGTTGATATAGTTTCATCATACTAAACATTGTTTATCAAATCAAGTTTAATTATCAATTAATTACCAGATAAACTGCGTGTTTTTCAGTTTAATTGTAATAAATCAAACAATTCACGTTAAAGCTGCTCGCTCTAAGATTTTGGTAAAATAATAAATTTCTTCAAACTGTATGTAAATAATGTATTTTTGAACATTATGGTGTTATAAAAAGACTCCAGTATAAATTCATGTCACGAACATGTCTAAATTTCGAAAAATACACTACCATTATAGAGTAGCGGTGCCGTGTAACCGACCTTTTCAATCAATTTCTGCAAATTCCTACCTAGATTTTTGCTTATTTTTTTATTCTAGGCTTTAGTTTTATATTGATGAATAAAAATATCAACGTTTTTGAAAAATACCCTTTTTAACGGTAACTGAGAGCGAGCAGCTTTAACGTGAATGCATTAATAAGCTGAAATAAACAATTATTTAGTTGCACAATGTAAAATGCAACTCCAAATTGTGAAGATATTCTACATCAAATAAACAATCAAGCAATTAAAAGAGCCGATTTTCAGTAATTACCTGACAGTTTTATCGGATTAATTGCATGTGTTTGCTTCAGATGTGAAGGTGACAATTAAATGTTAGAACCTCTTCTAATTATCAAAAGCATCTTAATTTATTGCGCCCGTCTTTTGAGGTGCAAACAACTTTACAAGAAACAAAAGCCAGCTGTTAAAATTACAGTGGATGTTCGCATCACAGTCCCGATTACGGGATGCTTTTTCACTGGCCACTGACCGCGGACGGCAGGTGACTGCTGTTCCCAGTCTTTTAAAGAGCTAATCTGGATGAGGGATATTCTGACTGGCTGTTGTCAGCAGGTGACCTCTAGTTAAAGGTGACCTTTTGCACAAGTTTGACTGTATTGTCAAATTAGAATATTGATTAGATACTGATTTTTAATGAAGACAACAGAAAATGTGTAAAATTTAAGGTAGTTGTATGTAAAGATTTAAATTTTTGTCGAGCCCGCCTGCGGTGAGCTCGACATAGTTGTAACTTTTGACGGTTCGGTGTATGTGCGTACATCCGTCCGTCCGATTTTGTCCGGACCATATCTTTTTCATGCATGGAGGGATTTTGATGTTACGTGGCACAAATGTCGAAAATCGAGACCACTTTTCTGTGGCACAATATGCATGTTACATCCAATATTTAGATGTATTTTGACCCATCTCTGCTTGGTTAGGAGTTAGCCCTTTTGACATATGGTGGGCTCGACATGTTGCACATGGGCATCTAGTTTAAATAGTTCACTAGAAACACTTGACAATGATGCCCAATAGATGAGATAAATTTCTAAGTATTTGCAGTGGAAATGGTGATGAAATGTTAGCTGTGAATTTAATATCAAATGGTCAGAATATGCTTTGAAATTTTGAAAGAGAATATAATGTCGGTCAGTCCGTCACATAAACTTAACGTTGGCTATAACTTTGCCATTTCTTAAGATTTCTTCATCGTACTTTCAAATTGCATTGCTAATGACATAAGGGTTGTAATGTACTCAAATTTTGTATGTCAAGGTCATTTTTGACAGAGATATGCCCCTTTTGTACTTTTTTATTGTGTCACGAAAACTTAACATTGGCTATAACCTGATAACTTTGACATTTCTTAAAGCTGCTTGCTCTCAGTTACTGTTGATTTTTTTTTAAAGATTGACACTTTATTCATTAGAATAAAATGAAAGACTGTCCAGAATCAAAATATAAGCAAGAATCTAGGAAGGAATCGATTGAAAATGTTGGTTACATGGAACTGCCACTTAACATGTTTATATTGAAATTTCAAAAGCGTTTGCTTATTTTTGTAAATTTAGAGATATACCGGACTTAAATTTATGCTGGAGCCTTTTTATATGACCATATGTTCTAAAATACGTTATTTACATGCAGTTTTGAGAACTTTATCTTTTAACCAAAATCTGAGAGCGAGCAGCTTTAACATCAAATTTCTCAAATTGTATTGTTATTGACAAAAAGAACGTGATGCCACAAAATTAGTAAGGTCACAGTCATAGGTTACTGAGTTATGTCCCTTTTTGTACTTAGATTTTGTCACAAAATTATTGGTTATTTTGACAAAGTGTAAGAGGGCGACACAAGTGTTCTTTTCAACACCAATCTTAGTTTATAGTTAATACATGTACTTTCCAGACGCATCAGCTGAAATGTTGATGATCATATAAATCATAAAGAAGACCATGACTGTTGTTGTTGTTGAAGCTTCCCTAATAATTATCAATTCAAAGTCTTGTGCGATACAGGGCACATATATCAGTAACCACTTGAAGTATTGATTTAAAACTTTGTTGTAGTGTTCAGGGTTACTCTTGACTAATATCTTGCTCTTTACGGTCATTTTTTGCACTTTGATAATACACAGATTCTTGTCTTTGCCTTTTACTGCCCAAACATTTTATTTATTGGTAAACACTGAGAAAAGTTGAGCACGCTGTCTTATGGACAGCTCTTGTGATGCATTGAAATAAGTTATGCTAACTTTATATATTATATTTATACAATTATAGCATGATGTTACTTTATTATTATACCCCCGAAACGAAGTTTAAGGGGTGTATATAGAAGTCACCCGGTGGTTGGTCGGTCGGGTGGGCAGGCGGTCTGTTGCATTTTCCTTGTCCGGAGCATAACTTGAAAACTACTAGTTGGAATTCAATACAAGTTCATACAATGGTCAAGCACATTGAGAGGAAGTGCAGTGTACAAGAACCATAACTCTATCTTGACTAATTACAGAGATATTGCCCTTTCTTACTTTTCCTTGTCCGGAGCATAACTTGAAAACTACTAGTTTGAATTCAATACAACTTCATACAATGTTCAAACACAGTGAGAGGAAGTGCAGTGCACAAGAACCATTAGTCTATCTTGACTACAGAGTTATTGCCCTTTGTTTTTTTCCTTGTTTGGAGCATTGCTTGAAAACTACTGGTTGGAATTCAATACAACTTCATACAATGGTCAAGTACATTGAGAGGAAGTGCAGTGCACAAGAACCATTACTCTATCTGTACTCATTTAAGAGTTATTGCCCTTTGTCACTTTTCCTTGTTTGGAGCATAACTTGAAAACTACAGGTTTGAATTCAATACAACTTCATAAAGTGGTCCAGCACAATGAGAGGAAGTGCAGTGTACAAGAACCATTACTCTATCCTGAAAAATTACAGAATTATTGCCAAGAACAATATCTCTATTTTAGTTTTTATTTGCAAGGTATTCTGTTACTACGAATTTCCTCAGGTTATAAACAGTCTTCTTTCGGGGGTGTTAATAACATTTAGTGATAGGTCTAGTTTTTATGGGTATGGTCCAGATACAATGAGAGTCCTGGCACTACAGACATTAGTGGTTCTTTTACAACAGAAAATGCAGCCCCGGGTTAACGACTTCATCCGCAAGATAACTAATAGTATTAATGTCAGTGATGGAGCCGGAGATCAATCTGGTGAATTGTGGCTTACTAGTCCAGTGTGTTATATGATTGAATTATGGATCCAAATATAAAGATCAGTTAAAAGAAGTGCGATTTTACATTGAATATGAAGCTTGGTTTTACAGTGTGATGTCAATGATCAGTACAATTACCAGGGTAAGTGATACATACACCTGGAAAACGTTAATACCATCATACCTTGAAATTAACTGATTTTGTTACAAGAGAAGAGTAGGTAAATGTGTTGATAAGAATTATAAGCTTACAACAAATGCAATACTGTACGGATTCTTTTACTGAAATATTTTGGTGGTGCAGTGGTTTACGCTCTGGAATACCAATCTGGAAGTCCCTGGTTTGAATACCGTCCAGGGCACTAGAAGTTTCAGTGTTTTATACCACATAGAGATGAACTGGTTTGAAACAGAAAGTCTCGCATGTATCGGTACAATACATTGGACACACAAAAAACCAAGGGGACTATTTGTAAAAGAGCTAGGATCTAGTACCTAGATTCCCTGTCATTTGCATCTGTCTTTTAAACCTGAATCTGAGGGAAGTCTTCGTAGTTCATGTACACTCAGAACAGGGTTCATAAAGTAATGTACAGACTCTGCCCGGGGAAAATCCTAGGGTTGACCGGTGACTATAAAACAATCTAAATTAAGTTTAACTTTATCACTTTTTATTTATTTCCAAAATTACATTCTAACACAAGCGGCTGCTTTTCCTATATAAACAAATAGGGAAAAGCCAAATTTTAATTAACGATAAAATTTCAGCACGTTTTTCCAAGCACAATGTGCGGTAAATGACGTGACATATGTAAACAAGTGCGTCCAATCGTATTTCGCGTTTCATGGATACAATGAAGTTATACTACGCGTTAAATAAAGTTTGGGATAGTTTTCAAAGAAAGTCGTTTGGATGCGAAACATACTACGCAACCAAAGTCCTGACTATATTTTATTCAACGATAAAATACAGGGAGATATTTATTATTTCTTAATTAAAGTGAAGAATAATTTAGAACTATAAGCAACTTGCTATACGTTACTTTTAGGCCCATTGATAGCCATGAGAGGTACCGGTTTATTGCAAAAATACTTTGCATGATTCTGGTCATTCACTTAATTTCAAATTTATTTGGCATTCAAATGTTTGTAGATTATCAGTTAAATCAGGAATCTGGATCCCTTGTTACAGGGAATATTTGCAGTGAGTTACAGCTAAAGCTAAGTGAGTAAGTGACTAATGCATGAGGCAATAAAGTGATTACTGGCTGAAGTTATTTAGCTAAGTGTGACACAATATTATTGTTTATACTTTAGTTTTTATCATTCTTTATTACATCATAATCATAATGAATAATTTCCGCCCATCACCAGTACAGCTCCTCAACCCCTTTTCTTAGGCCTAGCGTAACTGGTCATGATAGTATCTATTTAATTGTAACATTTTAATTTATTTAAGATTTTGATGATACTTCAAGTGTATAAAACCAAAAATGTAGATATGAAGTGTAAACTGACTTAAAAATTAAACATTTCCGAAATTTGGAAATTTAAACATTTTTTTTTTTAAATCAAATGTAGTATAGTGTGACCAGTCATTTTCTTAGTTAGAACATTTCCGAAACGATGGTCACTATTTCGACCGAATTTATTGGACGGTAAAGACTTGAGAATAATGTAAACGAATGGTGAAAGCTTTACTGATTATGCCCTAAAATGGCGAGGAAAATATATATGCGCATGCGTAATGTCGTTTTCTCGTTTCACGCGGCGCATGCGCAAATGTAAATTCACGTTTCACGGTACGCATGCGCAGAAGGGAATTCTCGTTTAACGGTTACACGGTTAAACGATTACCGCATGGTAAACGAACGAAAAACGGTTATTTTCCCGAAAACGCGGAAGTTAAACGCAGGCGGTACTGTACAATTGATTTAACGGGTTTCTTTAAGGTTAACTTAGTCATCTGTTATTTATCTTAGTTTTAGCGTTTCTCATTGTTAAAGGGACTATCCCTACGCCTGACAGATTATTTCCCCGAAACATAAAAGATGTGTTCAATGAACGCAAAATAATAAATAAATACATTTTTAAAGAACAACATATATCGAAAAATGCCCCATTTTGGCACAAATAATCACAATATAGGCCTTCTGTGTTTACGGTACCGCAATATATCTTTAAATGCTGATTTTACCGATACTGACTGGAATGTATAGCTTAATATATTGCAAATATTCTATTATTATGTTTTTGAAGTAATTTAATTTGACACCAGTTATAGGGAGTGTCCCTTTAAGACACGATTCGTAACTCGAAATAATCTCAGATGTTTGACATTTTACTCGGGCATCCCGTCACCTCAGTGATGTGCCCGTTCAGTAGTTTAACAGAGTTGAGCATCTGAACCAAAGTAAATGAGATTTCGCAGATTTGTAATATAAATGGTATAATTTATGAAAATGATATTTTCCCAAAGATTTCTTAAAGCTGTTGTTGAGGACGATTCTTTGAAATTCGGCCATATAGACAGAAGTTTACCTTGTGGATATAATAGTAACAAGAGCTGTCTCATGACAGCACGCTCGACTATTCGAAAGCTTGTCGGTAAAATGGGGTTTTTTTTGTCTAAAATAAGGTGTAATGTGTAATTGTCTATAAGAATTAAGGTCAAAGTTATCAAACTTGTTTAAAGACCTTTGTAAATGTACATTACATGCAAAGCCTTACTCTGGATTCTGTAAGCCAACTGGGGTGAGAAGGGGGGGGGGATAAATACATGACCTTGCATATTTGATCATGCATAACTTTGTAACGTTTCAAACTTGATATGTATAAAATTAAAAAAGCATGACCGCATAATTATTCAATGACATTTCAAATTAAAGTAAGCCATTTCGAGTATATCCATATAATAGTCTGGTAAAAACTGTGACAAAATTCTAAGTTAAAAAGGGGCATAAATATGTCAAAAATAAAAAACAATGGTGAAGATGTGGATAGTAAACATACATTTTAAGTTTCAAGTCCATACGTTTGATAGTATTCAAGATATTCAACTTTATAAAAATCTTTAACAAAAAATTCGAAGTTAAAAAGGGACATAAGTCTTACAAAAATCAAAACAGAGTTATGGGGATTGTTTTCTCAGGGGGAGATGTTGATGGTGGACACATACTTTGAGTTTCAAGTCAATACCTTTATAAGTATTCAAAATATTTGACTTTATAAAATCTTTTCCCAAAAAGTCTAAGTTAAAAAGGGGCATAAATCTGTCAAAAATCAAAACAGAGTAATGGGCATTGTTTCCTCTGGTGTAAATGTTGATGGTTAACATATATTTTGAGTTTCAAGTCAATACCTTTGATAGTATTCAAGATATTTGAATTTATAAACATCTTTAACCAAAAATTCTAAGTTAAAAAGGGGCATAAATCTGTCAAAAATCAAAACAGAGTTATGGGAATTGTATCCTCAGGTGTAGATGTTGATGGTAGACATATACTTTGAGTTTCAAGTCAATACCTTTGATAGTATTCAAGATATTTGAATTTATAAAAAACTTTAACCAAACATTCTAAGTTTAAAAGGGGCATAAATCTGTCAAAAAACAAAACAGAGTTATGGGGATTGTTTCCTCAGATGTAAATGTTGATGGTAAACATATAGTTTGAGTTTCAAGTCAATACCTTTGATAGTATATAAGATATTTGACTTTATAAAAAACTTTAACCAACGCAGACGCCGACGCCGACGCCGACGCCGGGGCGAGTGCAATAGCCTCCTTATTTTTGGAATAGTCGAGCTAAGAAAAGAAGAAGAAATCGGATGGTGCTTTTGAGTTCAATGATATTGGTACCTGTGCATATATGCCGCCTGTCTAAATAACAGCTCTATAAAATTGAGTATCGCCCCTGTAATAAGACCACCTAATGGCACATACATGACTTTATGAAACTTGTCTAAATAGCATTGAGTTTGGTCTCTGTCGACGAACATCCAGCAATAATAAAAGATTCACGACTAGCACTTCATGCTCAGAAAGGGCTTTCATTTGTAGCTCATTTGGACATTTTAAATTTTGTAATTATCAGAAATATGATTTTTGAATTTTCAAACTTATGCCTCAAAGTCAGAATCATACTATAATAATACAGAAGTAAATAATAAAAAACCTGACTTACTCGTCAAACGTTTTAGCTCAGTAGTCACTTTTGACTCTCAGCGAAAGGTCAGCTAATATAAAGTTCAGTTGCAAAGTAAACAAAGTTTGTCATTTATTACTTAACAATTTATCAAGGACATGTACTTGTTTATATTTCAGTAGCACCTCTGAAAAAATATCACAATTTCTGACTCGGACATTAAAATCGAATTTTACTCGTTTGTAAACGTGTTTTTTTCTGTTTGTTTGAACATTTAACTTTCAAATTAACTAAATTTATCACATACCAGTCATGGCGAATGACTTTAGAGACTTGTCAGACGTTCTGTAATAGACCAAAGGTAAACTAGTTAGACTTAAATATGTTTCCAAAGACGAGATGTTCCATACCACACTGGACATTCGGTCTGATGCCTGAACTTTCTACATCGGACCCAGTCATGTCGGACAGTCTGACAGGTATACGCCATGACTGATATACGTATTGTATTTCTAAACCATGACACTAGTTAAATTTCCATAGCATTTCTTGTGAATTACAGTTGTTGCCTTTAACTTAAAACAAACATTTTCAGAGGACACTGAGAGATCAGTGAAAGTGTTAAAAATACAGGGGTCCAAACAGCACATGAAATTGGTCTGACTACGGAGTAGCGGAGTGATCTTTTTATCGGAGTTTGCGACTATGGAAATGTTTAGAAACAAACTCCGATCTGAAAAATATCGGTCTCATCGGGGTGGTCTCTTAAAGGGGTTTGTACCTGTAAAAGTTTATCTTCATTTGCATTTGTGCAGTTAAACACAAATGCCTGTATCAAAATGTTCCGTATTATATGAAACAAGCTGAATTCACTCACCTTCGTGTAGTATGTACCGTTCGTTGTGTAATATGCACACGGGTTACTTGTACATTCACAAATATTTATTAATGAATCGGCGATGACGTCACCACGTAACATTTCTGGTCGCGCGATATTCAATTTTATTAGATAAAACGTAATTTATAGAAGTGGCATGCGTGTACTGTAAAATAAAAACAATGTGTTCGAATCAAAGCCGCATAATAACTTTAAACAAGAACTATCTTTAAAAAAAGATAGTCGGCGCAATTTTCAGTATATGAAAGCGATTGGTAACTAGATTGATCATTCTATGGTACAAAATCGAGTCAACTTTTAATTTTTATGCAGCCAGAAGGCACCGAATGTCAAAGGGTGAGAAAAAGTAAGCACCTTGACCGGGACGTGAACCCAGGGCTCTTTGCTTACATGGTTGTAAGGACGTTGCTCTCCTGATTGAGTTAACCGGTCGATTGCACGGTGATTAAATCCGTAACGTGACATGTGCATCAGGAAAACAAACTTAATCCTCGTTTTTCTTATCAAATATGTTACTCGAAATATTGACCGTTATTCACTAGCAGAGAAAGCATAATTACTCTACACTTATGATTAACATTAGTTTGGTGGTAACAATATACATTTGTTTAAAGACAGATCTAATATTAAATAGGCAATACCTATTACGGGCGAAAGCATTACTTATTAACTCGTAGGTGTATGGGAGATAACTTCAAAATGTGTGTGCGATGTTCTCGTACGAGTTACCTCTCTTAGTATGCAACACATAATGTCTAAGTGCGCGCTTTTTTCTTTCTACATAACATAATTAGTCGCCGTTAGAAAACGGCGACTATATTTGATATCCTAATGGATTTTTCAGCTGGTAGGATAAGTAATTAAAATGTATGAACTTGTAACAATTTTGTTCCGACATCTTACATTGTTGTTTGAAATAAAAAAAATATTTTAAACATCGGAAAGGAAGTTGAAGTTCGCGCTAAAATTGGCCCTTTTAATTAAAGGGGAATAATTGTTTAAAATGTGAAAATAATGACGCCCCCAGACCGGTGTTTACAATATCTTATACCAAGAGAAAAGATCCGCCTAGACCAGACCAAATCGACTTTTTAAAGGTTAGAGTGTCGGTGTAACAGCGTCGCAGGAAAATAACAACAACGATGAACATGAACACTCTTTCAGAAACGAAGTAGGCATGCATAAGTTAATATTTCCATAGCCAAAAAAGATATCGATTTTAGCTTGTTTTGTTAGATTTAGCAGTAATTTCGGATTATCGTTTTTTCGGATACTTCACTCACGTGTCAATGCACTGGAAAAAAATAAATAGTACCTTTGGGTTTAATGTGCTTCTTATTTAATATTGACACGAAAGACCCATTTCTGTAATTCACAGGTCAAGTTTTATATATTAAATAGTAAACAGATGGACTGCACCCCACCACTAGGGTCTGGTTAATTTAACAGTTTAACAGGCCTGTTTAATGGGTCATAATACACCTGAACTTTAATATTATTCATTTTTTACCAATGATAATGTATATATTTTGCATATATAATATGTATTATATATAGTGTAAGTGTAGTTACCCGAGAGCCGGATACTCTCATCTGCAAGTGCACCAGTGATAGATTCTTTTTCTTGCATACCATATTCGATTAATAGTAGCAGAAATAAAATAAAAGTAATGACTTATATTTACGGTCTATTTTCTTTTAGTAATGTATAAATTTTCACATTAATTCATAATAGTAGTTCTTTCTGACATCATCAAGTCATCTTATTCCAGGGGGTGTAAGATGAGATTTTCCAGCACTGGTAAAAACTGCAGATATCCCGATCTGGTATGCATGAATAACTTATCCGACAGCTAGTACTGCAGTATCAACATCTAGCAGTAGTCACATTTGAAAATAAAGTGTACCTTATTGACCACTATGGTTACATTTCCAACATTTCCTGTGATTTAACAGGCATAATTTTAACAAATGGTTGCATTTGATATCACTACTTACAGTCTGTAAATAAATTAGTTTTCGGCGACCTTTGATGCTTCGCATCAATGCTTTTCTTGTTATGTTTCTTGCTTCGCATCAATGCTTTTCTTGTTATGTTTCAACTCGGTAAAAATTCCTTTATGCAAGGGGTCGAACGTGTACCGGTTGGATAGATTTTTAAGTCAGGTCTTAAAGTTAGACGGACTAAAATGGAGAAAACGAAAGTAGGTAAGTGATTGTTTTTTTTATTATTTTCGTGTTTTATCCCACTGCATGTTTAAATCACCTTGTGCAGTTGGTGGAGACGTTATTTCTGCTTATGAGTAATCAACTTAAAGCACGAAATACAACAAGATGAAAAAGTTATTGAATGCATTCATGGTTGCGAATGTAAACATCGCTTTGACACGAGTTCACAAATAACAACTTTTCCCATAGTTTGCAAGCAGTTGTTCCTCTACGTTTAGCATAGAAATGTGTCTTTTTGTTTATCATAAATGATTCAAACCAAAGTTGATATTCAATCGTTCATCGTCTACAGAATTTTCCGTTTTCCTTACTGTACGTATTGCAATTCGTTAGATAAAATAAGTGTACGCACACATTTTGGTTCCTGGACTAAACTGAATATGTGACAGCAAGTGAAAATGCTGAAATAGCTTCTAAAAAAATATTTGTAATTAATTTCAACACATATAAAAATCGGATGCCTTTGGGGACATTTAGTAAGACCCATATTGATCATAGTTCCATATACCGGGTATAAACCCATCCATGAGATTTCCTTATATTCTGTCTTGTTCTTATAGTTTAGCTTACATAACAGTTACGATAAAAATGTAGAGTATAAGTGAAATATGGAAGATTGGATGCGAGTATTTTACTCTCCCGTCTTCGCATAATTAATTTCTTCGGTGCCGCTGTTAAGCTGCATGCTTGTTGTCATGTGGGTTGATCACTGTATTGTCGATTATTTTTAATTTGTCTGTCCGTCCGGTATCATATACATAAAACGACATAAAATTTTGCATCTTGGTTTCTCCCACAAAAGATTGATTTCACCAAAACAGAGCTGATAAAACATTCTTTTTTGGTTTTGCATTTTCATTATTGAAAGTTGTATATTCTTATTACTAACAATAATGTTAACATGTAGTGCAAAAAAGACATGCGCTTTTATCTAGCCAAAGAGATACTGGAGTTTGCACTTTCTATTGTTCAACTTTAGCTCGCAATGAGTTGTATTTTTTTTAAATAGTAGTTTCTTTTATTTCCGTGTTGAATTTTTCTGGTTCGAAATGAAGTTTTCTTAAATTAGCTAACCTTTTTGGGATCTTTAATCGTTTCGGTGACTGGACAATTACAACCATAGGTGAAGGTGAAAATTTGTATATGTTTTCAACACTTTTTTGCGTTTCCTTGATTTAAATGGAGATGGCGAACTTAAGCATTTTCTTTTCCTTTGGCAATTGTTTGTATAGCGTCAAACTATTTTCTTTTTCGTATATCGGGGCATCTTTTGACTAAAACATGAGATGTGAAACTACTAGGTATTATGTATTATCCAATTAAAAGGTTCCTTACAGAGTAAATTTCTCATTTCAAAAAATGTTTCACATTCTCCTTGTCATTTCATTGGCGGTTGAAAAGCTACCAACTTCCGGTCAAAGGCGAGTGTAATACGGCTCCGCCGAAAAATCAGTGGAAATACTGCCCAAACAGAATATCGTGTATAACTTAGAAAAAAAGAACTTACAAGGCTACCAGTCTAACAATAGGGCGAGTCTCAATTATTAACATAAACGTATTTATTTGCGTAAACCCCAAGATCTACAATAAATGAAGTCAGTAGATGATGATCATATGTTTTTGTAGGTACAAGAATGTTGGACTATCGGAAACGCTGTCTACAGAATTTCGTTCTGCTCTCTTACACTTAACTGACAAGTCATATCATATTCTTCACAGCCATAGAAAACTTTAGATCTTAAATCTTCCAAAATCAAATAATCAATAGATATTTGCAGGTGTGGTTAAAACTTCAATAACTACACGATGAAACCGCTTGGGTCTAAGGAACTTTCGGCGCTAGTCTTTGATTATCCGTCAACAGAATATACAAACAATATGAACGTTTGTTTGTTTGTAATCGCGCTTATTAGGTCTGAACGTCTAAAACAACTTACCCTTTATAGTCTACTTTAAATCCGTTCTTGGAATGATAAACCACTTTTTCCGAATGTTAAATTTAACGTTTTGTTAACAATTTGTTAAGTGTTCCATTTTCCTCGTTAAATACCATTGTGTCGTGTTTCCTATTAACACACACATGTAAGCTACACATATACATGTACCAGATGCGGCATATATTTCTATGCCAGTTATTGAAAAAAAAGTTTTGTCGTCACGTCCGTTGTTCTTACAGTATATGTATTATCCTGAAGAAGGCGTCAGTCGAAACGTTGATGATCATATAAATCATAAAGAAAAACACGTGTTGTTATTGAAATTTCCCTCACATCATACGCTATTCATTGAAAGTTTGGGAAGACAGTTTTGTTATAAATGCATAGTTTTTGTGTTCAGTGCGAAACTGTTTTGTGATTTTACAAACAAATTGATACGAAAAAGGATCGTGTGAGCCGACTCGAAAAGATTCAACCCCGCATATCAGCACGCTGTTTAAAATTTTCGTTTGTACAAAATATGGAAAATATAATTTAATAGAGTCTACAGTTACAAAAAAAAATCGTTACAAAAACTATATAACAGATAAACATTTCTAAGTAAATATTAATAATGTCCTAGATCTATATTACAATTGTTATTTAAATGGGACATAAAATTACAATTACCTTGTTGAACTGTTTAAATATCGAAATCCACAAGATAACTAGTTCAACTCCTGGAAACAAGCGACCTTGATATATCCAGAGTAAAAATCTAGGAGTTTTAGCATCCCCATTAAGTGCCCTTGATCCCAGACTATTACGCACGACGTATTCTATACCGTAAATGGCCGATGTAAAGTCTGTTTTAGTCTTTCGAACCTAATGTAACGTTACTGCTAAAAGACGGTTGAATGTAACCACTCTTACGTTTTATATCGTGTCTTTTCCTACGTTATCGTCATCAACATTACTAATTATAATTTTATATTATAAATTAATTGATTAAAAATTAAATAAACATTTACCTCTCGGAAGTTCTTCTGTTATGAACATCTCAACTAACTCTTTTTCCGCAAAAGTTGTCTTGGCGAAAACAGATACGTTACCACAATGCTTTTGAAAGGCAGTCTGAAAACGAATTCGATGTATATAGAAATTTTCAATTAATACTGATCTGTTCAACATCTGCCTCAGACATAGTGTCACGTTTTGGTCGCCGAGTTTCGCGACGTTTGGAAACGTGACAGAACGTGGATACAACGTGAGCAAACGTGGAACAACGTGGCTAAAACGGAATCAAACGTGAAAAACGTGAATTAGAAATTTTAATTTTGGACATGTTAAAAATTGCTAGCTTTTCCCCACAACGCACTCAAACGAGGCAAGAAAGTGGCACCACGTATAAAAAAACATGAAGAACGTGACCATAAATGTTTCACGCCGCTGGCAACGTTCAGTTGCGTTTGATTTCTCGTTGTGACACGTTGTGCTGCGGTATGCTACGTTGTGGATTCGTTGCACGCAATTCCTCGTGCCACGTTACACCATGTTGTGTCACACTGTGATACGTTGTAACACGTTATACTACGTTATAAGCTGTGTTATGCTATGTATCTGCTACGTTGCGGTACGTTTTGATACGTTGTGGAACGGTATAATACGCTCTGTCGCGATGTTAAAGGATGTCAGATGACATCGGCCAGAGACCACATATACATACCCCTCCATCTTGGATCTCAAATCATGTGCGTTCTTGCTTAAACCCAAGTGCTGGACCTCTGCCCACGGAAATCCGCCCTAGCCCTGGACCAAGACATGAGATTAGAGAATAAGAAGAGGAGAGAAGGCACCATGTTCTTGAGGGACTGACTTCTGCCATTTCAAAATTTCGACCAGTACCACCATGATAGTTTATTGCTGCAGCCTATGTTCATTTAATGTAAATCCATCAATTAAAATTTCCAGACTATGTATGTGTAGTGATATTGTGTAATGATTTATAAGCACTTAAAATATTCATGAATAACTCTATAACGAATGCAAAAATATAAAGAATCACTCATTTTTAAGTGAAAAACACATACATTTGCTTTGTAGATTACAGTTACAATTAACTGTAATAAATATATTAATTACATGTATTATGTAAAAATAATTATTATTGTGATTGTGCACAGGCCTTGTTTTGTAATATTGCCTCTTTAATAGCTGTATATAACTTCCAGTCAGGAGATATCACACTATATGGTCTGTGTACAATCACAATAAATTATAAATACAATAACACAACGTTAAATACAAAAAAAAACAACAAAAAGACAAAGTCCCTTGCATCTCACAATGTAACACAGTCTATGGCACAGTCTGTGCCACAGTCTCTACTTGCCACCTATGGTGCTGTCTGGGTCAGCAGACAGTGAAGTGTTCGTTGGACCCTGCAGACATGGGATATGGTCCCCAGAGTATACGACTCCGTAGCAGACGGTAACGTCACAGGTAGAGCAGACTTTGATCGCGATACCTCTGGCATGGTGACCTGTAGCAGTAGTACCGGTGGCTGCGTGACACATACAGGATCGTGGTGTTATGATGGTGGTGGCGCCCAAACAATTGCACTTGTCACCCTTCCCAAGAACGCTGATGGGGGCAGAGGTATCTCGCTCGACAGTCAAATCAATAATCATTTGGATAATATATTAAGGCCAGCCAGCCAGTGCGAGCCGAGTTTTAACTGAACGTGATTGCAGTTTTGCGGAAGCGAGACATACCGTAGCACAACGAAATGGCAGCGAGGCTAGAGCGTGACGCCGACTACCTATCGTGTCATGGTGGGACTACAACCTACAACAAGGCGACAGCGTGGCTAACATTTAGTGACAACGTGGCACCCGGCTACATTTGCAAATCGTAGGGTCATAAACAGGGCACAACGACGCGGCCAAAACCTGTCACTACGACTGGAGCTTTATAAAGCTCAATCTAAAGTTAATTCAGGCAAAATATTTAATTTTACTTTTGTAAACATTATCGTGACGAAAACATAATAAAATGTGTGTTTTGTGTGAGATCTAGTATAGGGAAAATAACATCTCATGATTGAAGAACGTTTTCATAACATCAGAAATACTTTGCCACTATTACAAAATGACAACAAATAAGAGACCCTTCAACACGACAATTTCTTAAGCGAACATTAAGATAAATGTGGGAATAAAGAATTTGAAATGTTTTCCTTTTTTCAAGTATAAACTATATGTGTTTCAGCTAGGTTAGCAACAGAGAATCATTTTACTAACAAATTCAAACCAAGGCTAAACGCAATTTATTTTCACTAAAACTATCTGCTTTTTTATTATTACAAATTAAGAGTTATCTCCATTGCAGGAAGTTATGACGTTGACGTCATGGAAACAACGTCATTCACTAAAATTGTGCCTGATGAATTGTATGAAACGAGTAGCACAATTCATTTTATTAATTAAATCTTTATTTTATAGCCATATAAAATCATTTTTATTTAATTCATTGTATATATTGTCTTAGGTTTAAAACCCTTAAAATACCGGAAAGGGCAATATGGTACGTTTGTAGTCAGCATCTTTGTAAACCAGGAAATTTGTATGAAAAATATTGGCAGTAGATGTCGAAGCTACACCAAATCATTAACTAAAGTTGAAAATCGGAATTTCTTGAAAAAAAATAGACCGATTAACTCTATGGGTAGAGCTTTAAGCTGTAGTAATCAGTAGGTTCCCGGTTCGAATCTTTCATCAGGCGGGATGCTTTTAATTAATTTATAAAATGTGTTTTTCATATATAAAAGTGTGGGTAATTTAGTCATACACAAATTATTCAAGATTCGCATATCGAAGGAAATGTAACAGCATTCTTCATCTTTCAGCAGGTATATAGCAAAAAAAAAAAGCGGAAACGGTGCATAAAACAATATCGCAATTCTTAAACAAGAGCCATGTTAGACATGGCCGTCCCACTGCCGAGTGCTCTTTCTATGACAAGAAATTTAAGGTGAGAGGAATGGATATGGTACATGTATAAGCTCTAATTTAATAAAATACTAGTAATTTTAACGTGTTGATGGTTATTCACCTGAATTTTCTCTCTCTTAATGTGGCACTTCTACTCTAAAAATCGGAAATTGCATGCTTTGCGCAAACGGTTTTTGCGAAAAATCAATAAAGGGAGATAACTTAAAATAACGAATTAATTAATTTAATGTCGAATTAATGTCTTCTGTAAGTGTATGCAATTTGAATCAATTCGGTTCAGCACTGAAGGAGTTATGACCCTGAAAAGAAAAAGTAATAAAGGGAAACAATTCAAAAATAGGACAAGCTACAGATAAGGTCCTTGCACACTGCACTTTCTCTCAATGTCCTCTGTCTGTGTGTAAAGTTTAAACAAATTCCCTAGAAAACTTTCGGAGTTATGTTTCGGACAACAGTGGTATATGAAAAATCAATAAGGGGAGATTATTAAAAAAAGAGTAAGGTATGTTATGGTTCTTAGACATTGCACTGCGTCTTAATGTCTTCTGTATGTGTATGCAATATGAATCAATTCGGTTCAGTACTGAAGGAGTTATGGCCCAAACAAGAAAATTCGATAAAGGGAGCTCATTAAAAATAGGACAAGCTAGAGTTAAGGTCCTTGTTCACTGCACTTTTATTTTATATTCTCTGTGAGTAAAGTTTAAACAAATTCCCTTGAATACTTTCATAGTTCTGCTCTGGACATAAGTGTTATATGAAAAATCAATAAGGGGACAGAACTTAAAATAAAGAAAGATACGGCTATGGTTCTTGGACACTGCACTGCGTTTTAATGTCCTCTGTAAGTGTATGTAATTTGAATCAATTCGGTTCAGTACTTAAGGAGTTATGGCCCAGACAAAAAATTCAATTAAGGGAGATAATTTAGAAATAGGACAAGCTAGAGTTAAGGGCCTTGTACACTGCACTTTCTCTCAATGTCCTCTGTGCATAAAAGTTAAACAAATTCCCTTGAATACTTTATTAGTTATGCTCCGGCGTAGTGTGACGGACGGACAGGCTGACGGACGAACAGACGTACACACGCACGCGCACGCACGCACATATCCCCCACGTGGGGAAAAAAAAGCAATCCTCTTAGGCGAAGATTTATGAGTGCCTGGTAAATAATGTTGCACTATAGCCAGTTTATTATTATTAATATTATTATTTATACAATGTATAATTTATCATTATTAGTGCTTTTATTTCCTTCATTATTATTATTATTATTATTATTATTATTATTATTGTTATTATTACTAAATCATAGGCTGATTTCTCTTGTCCTTTTCAACTGAATTGTCATACATTTATGATATTTATTTTATCTAAAATAAGAAGAAGAGAAATCCAGGAGAAAGTGGTTATTGTCCAACAAACTGGTAATTTTACTGAGAGATGCAATAAGTGCATGGATCTATATGACATCACAAACCTGATTCAAACATTTGAATCACCGTTTTAAGAAAGCTTAACAAAACACATATTTGATAGATGTATACTTTATTTTCGCACAAACTTCCAAGCACATAAATCGAAATTGATCTGTGTGATGCATTTATTATAATAAGAATGAACCCGTGTAACACCGTATAAAATGTAATATCTAGCCTCTGACTTTGAATTTTGCAGTGGCGGGAAGCCGGATCCTGGTGTCTAGACTTTTTGATTAGGTAGCCGGATCTGTATTACAATTATTATTTAATCGTAGGCTGATTTCTCTTGCTTTTCAACTTCTTTGTAATATGATATTTATTTCATTTAAAGTTAGAAGTGGAGAAATCCAGGAGAAAATCGATATTGTCTAACAAACTCCTAAACACTGAGCATTTAAGAACACCAAAAAGACACAGGGATGAGCTACCCATTCCCACAACAACTCCTGCTGCAGATTTCACACTATTAGTTGATGCTATTGAGAAATCTACCAAGGCCATCGTTGATGCTATTGACCGGAACAGCCGTGCCATAAGATGCCAGTACCAGAGCTTGAGTCAGATCGTGTCAGGATTACATTCAACAGAAGGCTTGAACATCTAGCGTAGGTAACAAGAGCTGTCAGTAGGACAGCGCGCTCGACTTTTTTAGTGCTTGCCAATAAAACAAAACTTTGACAGTTAAGGGCACACAAGACTTTAACTAGGAATTTCTAAGTACAAATCAAGAAACGTTTTCACAGAGTTATATTCTCTTGCTTACAGATAGGTCTCATGATGGTACATAAGTACTCCAACTTTCGAAGTAATATATCAAATGGTTAAGTCAACAAGTGGACAATAATGAAAATTTTAACTGAGTTTCTAAGAGAAATAGAGCCATAATTCAAATAAAATCCTTGACAGAACTACCTTCTCCTGCCCATGTTTGGGGATCATGATGGTAAACAAGTATTCCAACTTTCAAAGTAATATCTCAAACAGTTTAGTCAAAAAGTGGACTGGTACAAAAAACTTAACCAAGATTCTAAGTTGGTAAAGGGCCTTAATCTTTAAAACAAATCCTTGACAGAGTTACCCTCTCTTGCCTACTGATGGGGGTAATGATGTAAACAAGCATTAAAAGTTTCAAAGCAATATCTCAAAGGGTTAAGGCAATAAGTGGATTTTACCCATATTCAATGTATTTTCTAAGTAAAAAGGGAGCATAATTCTGTCAAAAACCTTCACAGAGTTATGTACTCTTGTCTGTTGATGTAAATCATGATGGTTAACAAGTATGATTAGTTTCAAAGTAATACCTCTAATGGTTTTAAAATAAAGTAAGGTGGTACGAAAAACTTAACCAAGCTCAATACAATTTCTAAGTAAAAAAGGGCCATAATTCTGTCATAAACAGAATGTACTCTTGTCTGTAGATGGAGGTTATGATTGTAAACAAGTATGGTAAGTTTCAAAGCCGTACCTCTAACAGTTTTGAAATAAAGTGGGGTGGTACGAAAAACTTAACCAAGGTGTGACACCAACGCGGACGCGGACGCCGACACCGACGTCGGGCGAGTAGGATAGCTCCCCTTTTCTTCGAAAAGTCGAGCTAAAAAGGGATGAATCCAAAGGGAAAGAAAATAAACCAGTAATAAAAAGTACTGTAAGCAAAGTACCCGACAGAAAGAAATGTTTATCATTTTGAAGCATGTCTATATATATAATCGTTAACAGCAGTGAATCAACTATATAGCAAACATAACCGTTTGGACTTTATTAACATTAATGAAAGGACTTTATAACTTAGAAAACTATCTTTTAGAATTAAGGCACCATGGACAATTAGCATTAAAGCTTGTTACTACAAGCTACGAGAAATATATTTAAACAATCTAAATCTATAGTGTTATTTGAAACTTATTCTTTGGTGACAGTTTTATTTAATTACTATAGAAATTAATTGAAATTTAAGATATTGCTGAAATACTGGAGCACATAGAGACATTTACATACACATGAACTATGGACTTTATTGTCAGTGTCGGAGTTGAAATTAAGCTGAAGTTGTAAAACATACGTTTAGTTTAGAACATTTTCAGTATGAACATCCAGGAAGATATAAACTCTACAGTGTATTTAAAACATTCATGCTGGTAGAATGACTTACAAGTTTAACTGTTCTATTATCTATCTTCGTTATTAATTATAATAGGGTGTGACATAAACAATGAGAGAGACTAGTGAACCTTTTGCATTCATGCATGCGGATATTTACCACTTATTCTAGTCATAATTGTAAGAACTTATAAAGTGACTATACATGTTACTCTTTACTCAAGTATTTAACTTTGAAGTTTGTGAATTACTGCTGATAAGTCAAGTTAAATCTTATTTGTTATGGTAAGGCTGACGGAGCTTAGCCTCAAGACAGGGGGGTAGTGTTAAGACCTGGCACTTTCCATTTATCTGCTTGACTTGAGAATTTCTTTGTTTTTATGCACATGTTGGCCTACTTCAATTGCCTGTTCAAGAGGCAAGACTATATGTTCATCAAAGTATGTTTAGTTGGCAGTCACGGATCACAAAACTGTGCAAGTATGTGTTAGTCAAGCATGAAATACTGTTTAACAACATACAGCACCTCTCCATGGCCGTTTTATTCTTTAAAAGATTTGTTTACATTTTTCAGATGTCATCCGTTTACGTGACTTTTGTGTACAATCCGGTATTTGACCGTGTTCCGTCATTTTCCGAGTAAGAATGTTATTATTATCTGTGTAAAACTATCTAGAGCAGTTCATCACATAGGAGGTTTTAGGAATCCCCGAGATGACGTCATTCCTGCGCATGCGCATTGACTGGCCACAATGGAAGCGAAATAGAGCATTTGACTGTACGACAGTTTATATTTTAGGCTATAACGTTATGAAATAAAACAAAATCTAGTTTGTATGCAGTTGCCATGTCTATGCCAGTGATGCGTATTTATAGTTTTTATTATAAAGTCCGATATGAAAGTGTGAATTTTGACTGAATCGGCCAAAACTAATTAAACTTGTAAGCTTTCCCTACTTGTATGTATATTAGGGCTTTATCGTTGATACTGGTTTCCCATATGACCAACGCCCCCAGAAGAGGTTAGTTATTTTAGGTTTTGGAGGATATAGTGCAAGATACAGTAAGCGTCCCAATTCCAGAGACACCCCTGGTTCTTATACATGCCAGGTGTATAGCACCCATACATTGGACCTCGGTTTTTAAGTTTCATCCGAAAGACTGTTAGTAATTTTAGTTGGTCAGCCCATATCGAACCCGCAACCCCGAGAATACAAGTCTCGTGCTCTACCAATTGAGCTAACCGGGCTGACTTTTCCCTACTTGCTATCCCCACGGACCTATATACACATGGATTGGCAAGGTTACCCATAATGCCTTGCGCGCGCTCGGCGGCAGCTCTGATAACGCACACTTATTAGACATTGCTGAAATCAGGGATCGTTTATAGGAGGTTTTAGTGTGACGTCACATCCGGGATTTTCCGTGACTAAAAATAGCGTGGCCGTCAATTGTATTGAATCGGCCATATGCCGAGTGTGTATTGATACAGTATAGACATTATTTCTATTCCGACAACGATATTTCGTTCGTCATGAAATGAGATGTAGCCCGCGCATGCGCAGTCAGTAGCACGTGTGTAATGGCGACGTTTGTGCCATTTTTTAATTTGCAGTTATTTATTTAGCTGTTTTTGGAAGTTTTTAATTTGATCCGAGGTGCCCTACGTGGCCATCGGGTAGATTATTTTTCCATAAGTGTACTTTGTGTGCCTTTGGGTTGTGACATTTAGCTTTATTCGCGTCATCGGTGGTTTTCTTCGCTCGTTATGGCGGAGACTCCGACGTTGAAAAACGTTCAGGATAAAACTGAATCGGATGTGAAAGGGAACTCTCGGCGGAACCCGGCGAAGGGGAAGAAGCCAGAGTCGGTTAAAGGTGTTCATGCACCGACAAATCCACCGAGTGGTAGTACTGATACGGATTCTTTGATCCTTCAATGTTTGAAAGACATTCAGAAAAAGCAGAAAGAGGGCGATTCAGAAGCTTGAACCGTGTTAAAAAAGTGGAAGAAGCGCAAGCTTTTTACGAGGAACGTTACGAACCTGATTATTATAATCAGAGTTACGAGGATTATTATGAAGAGGAGGATAAGAATGGGTGTGATGGGGAAGATGATAACCCCACCCCACCTGCAAAAGTTCCGAAACTTGACCCTTCCAGTCGGTTTGCTGGAATGGCTAAACGTTTCAAGGGTGTTGAGGCTGTTGATGCTAACATTGACAGCACCTTGGCAGACAATATAAATGATCTTTTCCGTAAGGGTATGGATGAGGATCAACATGCCTCACTCACAAAAGACGACAAGATCTCGCGCCCTGAAAATTGTGATGCTTTAGTTACCGTAAAATGCAACACAATTTTTTGGGATCTCTGTTCCCAAAATGTCAAATATAGTGACAAAAAACTGCAAAATGCTGAGACTTCCCTAATTAAATGGTCAATTCTGATTGCCAAGGCCGTCAATAAACTGGCGGAGATGGAAACTGAAATGAAAGACAAGGGTATAGACATAAGTTCAGTGATTGATCAGTGTAATGATTCTTTGTCTCTTTTCGGACATTGCAATAGGCAAGTGTGCATGGTAAGAAGGAAATTTATTAAACCAGAGCTTAAAAGTGAATACAGTCATTTGTGTAATCCTAGCATTCCTTATACATATGGACTGTTTGGAGATGATGTGTCAAAGACGGCAAAAGAGTTGGAGGATTCGGCCAAAATGGGCCATAAAATTCAGCACAGCAGTAGCAGGGGTTTTGGCCGTAGCAGATCACCCTTCTTTCGTGACAGAGGCAGACCTTTTTTGAGAGGTCGTGGATTCAGACCGAGAGGTGGTCTTTCTCATACTTGGTCATCAGGATTTAGCGGTGAGACAAAAACCTTGAGTCGCCGCGGAGTCCAGAGAGGCTCTTACAGACATTAGAACAAATAATTTCAAATTTTCATGATAACACTCAATTTGTAGGTGGAAGACTGAAACATTTTTCCTCTCAATGGGAACAAATTACATCAGATGAAAAATTTTTGGGCATTGTTAGAAATTGTCATTTTGAGTTTTATGATAACCAATTGCCAGTTCAAGAAAAATTTTCTCAGCGAAAATTTAATGAAAGTGAATCTAAAATTATGGATGGGGAAATTCAAAAATTGTTAGACGCGAAAGTCATAATTCCTGTTGAATATCATCCAAAACAATACCTTTCCCCGATATTTTTAAGATCAAAGAAAAATGGAGAATTTAGAATGATCCTAAATTTGAAGAACTTAAATGAACTATTCCTTACTGTCATTTCAAAATGGATCATTTTGAAACTGCTTTGCACTTGGTATCACAAAACATGTTTTTTTGCCTCAGTTGACATTCGTAAGGCATATTACTCTATTCCTATTGCTAAAGAACAACAAATATATTTTCGATTTCTTTGGAGAGGGAAAATATTTCAGTTTTTGACTATGCCATTTGGTGTTGGACCAGGGCCAAGATTGTTTACCAAACTCATGAAACCAGTTTATGCTAAATTGCATAATGAAGGTCATATCTGTACTGGTTTCATTGATGATAGCTTACTTGCGGCTGAAACTAAGAAAAAATGTTGCACCACTATCAGTGCTACTTTAGATCTTGTGACAAATTTGGGGTTCATGCCTAATTATGAAAAATGTATCTTAGAACCTACTCAGCAAATAACATTTCTCGGAAATATCATAAAATCTAAAAACATGGTAGTTTTCTTACCAGTTGGGAAAAAAGACAACGTTAAATTTGAGTGTGGCAAGCTTTTCAAATGTAATACTGCTACAATTAGAGCTGTAGCAAAAGTAATTGGCCTGTTAGTATCGTCTTTTTCAGCAGTAGATTTGGGTAAACTACATTATAGAGAATTAGAGAAAGCTAAAGTTGTTGCCCTGAGAGTTAGCAAAGGCGATTTTGATGCTTTTATGCGGGTCACATATCCAATGAAGTCAGAGTTAAAGTGGTGGATTGAAAATATTCACACTCCGGTTAGAAAAATAATGCGTGAAAACCCACAAATCTGCATAAGTACATGTACTGATAGTAGCACTGAGGGGTGGGGTTGTGTCATGAATAAAGTAAAAATTGGTGGATATGGACTGACCAAGAAAAGAAATACCACATAAATGCATTAGAGGTTTTAGCTATACTGTTTGCATTGAAAGCGTTTCAAGCCATTGTACAAGGAAAATATATTAAAATCTTGTCGGACTCCACCACGGCAGTAAGTTATGTTAACAATTTTGGAGGAATAAAGTCACATGATTGTAATGAGATTAGTAAGAAAATTTGGTCCTGGTGCTTAGATCATGATACATGGATTACTTGTTCTCATATACCAGGAATAGAGGATGTTGCTAATGAGCCTTCGCGGTGTTTTAAAGACAATATAGAATGGGCATTGGATCATGTAGTTTTTGACAAAATATGTGATATTTGGGGTATACCCACGATAGACCTTTTCGCTACCAGGCTAAACAAGAAAACAGACATTTTTTGTCCCTGGAAACCAGAGCCTGAGGCTAAGTATGTGGATGCATTTAGCTTAGATTGGAGTATCTTTAAATTATCGTATATTTTCCCCCCTTTCAGTTTGGTGGGACGTTGCATTCAGAATTCATTATATTAATAATGAATAATTAATATTATTAATATTACCACGTGTAGAGACACTTTTGAAACTTCATCACTCAGATCAAAAGCACCCTCTAGCTCGTCAGCTCCTGCTAGTGGCAGGAATTCCCTTAGACGCAGAGGACTTTCGAAACAATCAACCAAAATCATTATGGCAAGTTGGAGAAAATCAACAAAACGCCAGTCTCAAGTCCATATTACGAGATGGTTTTCGTACTGTCGCAGACGGAAAATCGATAACTTTTCAGTTTCTGTGAATGATGTAGTGGAATTTTTAACTGAAGGTTTTGACACAGGACTAGGTTATAGCTCACTAAATCAAGCTAGATCAGAATTATCATCATTGGGAATTATTTTGGAAAACTTTTCAGCTGGAACTCATTCTTTTGTTATACGATATATGCGTGGTGTTTTTAATCTGCGCTCACCTACTAGTAAATTTACTCAGGTTTGGAAAGTTGATACAGTCTTGAAGTATTTGCAAACATTGTCACCAGTGAAAACATTAAGTTGAAAGACCTTACACTTACGCGGACTATGTTGATGGCACTTGTGAATGCAGCTAGAACACAGACATTGCATTTGTTAACCGTTACTAATTTAGAAAAACATCGTTCTGAGTTCATGTTGTTTTTTGACAGTTTGTTGAAACAAAGCCGGCCAAGCTTTG
Source organism: Saxidomus purpurata (assembly GCA_022818135.1). Taxonomy (NCBI): domain Eukaryota; kingdom Metazoa; phylum Mollusca; class Bivalvia; order Venerida; family Veneridae; genus Saxidomus; species Saxidomus purpurata. The sequence goes on from JAFMSR010000001.1 coordinate 30,387,684, forward strand.
ATTGTTCTCGTTTTCTGTTAAAAGCACATCCTCCAGATAGGAGACTTTGTGTACATACGGTACTTAAGGAATATCTGAGACGTACAAAGGACCTTAGGCAAAGGTCAGAACATAAACTATTAATAAGCTTTATAAAACCACACAAAGCAGTTTCACAGGACACTGTTGCACGCTGGATCAAAATATTAATGTTACGTTCAGGCATAAGTTTAGAACTATTTGGGGCACATAGTGTTCGGACAGCAAGCACATCAAAAGCAAAACTGATGGGTGCACCAATTGTTGATATAATGAAGAAAGCCGGATGGTCGAAAGAAAGCACATTTACCAAGTTCTATTATAAAGAAGTCATTGACGAAGACAATGTATCAAAGGCTATTCTAAAGATGTAAAGGTTGTATAGTTTGTTTTTGTCTTGTCATGATAATGCTTCAAAATCTCATTTCATGACGAACGAAATGCCTCCCTCCCACCTAACATGAATTCAGTTCTTGTAATACTGACATTAATCACGAGACCAGTTATGTACTTAGATATACATACAAGTCTCTATTATCATGACAAACTTTCAAAACTGACTGCGCATGCGCGGGCTACATCTCATTTCATCTCCTCACTATTTCCTTGTCTCATAGAATTACAATTGAACTTCACCTTACAGGTAAGTATCGTTTAATTTTTAAATTATCGCCAATATAAACTATATTTTGTTAAGTTTCTTTAAAGTTTTGAGGGGAAGTGAATACATTATTTCCGATATAATATATATGTGTTAGTTGTTGCCAAAATCAAAGACCTAATTTTGATCAGGCTTTGTGAGATTTCCCGTCTTCCACATTCCATATCTCTTCTTTACGTCACTGATTATTCTCTTTCTATTTTACCCTTTAGTATTATTATTTTTTAAACAGCACACTTTACATTATACAAGAGCATTATTATTCTTTAAAAGTACTTTGTGTATTTTTTTAAATGTTTACAGTCCCGGCCGACAGTGGGATTTCTCCCCTGGTGAACTCGCCAAGACCCCAGTATGACTCCCTTTGTGTATTTCTTATTGTTTACTATATGATGGTGTGTATGTCTCAAAAATAAATGATAAAAAAGATCCCTGCTTTGATATAATCTACGTCCATGACATCTACAGCGATGAACATGTGTGAAAATGACACTTCCCAATAAGTATTGTATTAAAACATTTAACAACGCATGATAAAACATGTCTAATTAATTATATATTATCTTAGCTGAGCAGCTGCTTGCTTGAAATGCCCACACGCCAGTTTACGTCTGCGATAACTCATTATTTCAAAATTTTATATATGTTTGATGGCATGTTGTTTGATTAACAAAGTATGCAGATTAGTGGAAAACCTCAAATTTAAAGAAAACAAATACTTTAAAATATCAAATTAAAATCTCCTTCGTTTAATTAAGACATTTGTTGTCGCCACTAAAATAAAAAGGAACTCAGTAATCTGAAATAAAAAAATATTCTGTCTGATCTGGGTCCTTATATCAAGGGTATCATTTAACTTGGTCATAAAATATTATGACCAAGAATTTAAAATGAATAAAATGTATCATGTAGGTCCAATCAATGTTTAATGTGTACCATATGCCACGTTATGTAATTCAACCAAAGTGGTCGGTAAAGTTCTCATCTATAATGGGTGACCAATTGGTCTATAATCAGGATGTTACATAGATTAATTAAATCTAAGTTATGTAATTCAACCAAAGTGGTCGGTAAAGTTCTCATCTATAATGTGTGACCAATTAGTCTATAAACAGGATGTTACATGGATTAATTAAATCCAAGTTATATCATGTATACCGTGCTTTATGCCGTAGGGACAAGATACCTTACTAGATTTCTATGGCAACATGTCATTTGTGACTCAAGTCATCGTCAGATGTTGTGAAAATATACAGCATATGTATTATATAGCTTGCTGTAGGGTTTTCGTGGTTTTTAAAGTTTAATTTGACACTATTAATAAATAGATGTTACTCTTCACAGATTTGTCACGTGCATCATTTCATTGAATACTTTTTTACTGAAATCAGAGAAATGGAATAGGGAAATTAGCTGAATAAATCCTAGATCTTTCTTAACAAAGTGTATAGTTTACAAATTAATATCATGTATTTATATAAAAAATATTTTGTGGCAAAAAGTGGAGTCTGAAAAATTCTAACAAGATGTATTAGAGATGCGGAACGTCCCCTAATATGATTTCTTCGGGATCATGTAAACATACACGATCATCTTAAAAATGCGGAGAACTTTACTGTAGTTTTTTCTCTTTGTACAGCAACAAAGTATACTAAGCACTATGTGAAAATAATGAATTTCGGCGCTAATTAAACAAAAAATAGGGACACTTTCGTCAGGAATAACAAGTAGGGAAAGGGAGAACCAGGGGTGTCTCTGGAATTGGGACGCTTACTGTATCTTGCACTATATCCTCCAAAACCTAAAACGACTAACCTCTTCTGGGGGCGTTGGTCATATGGGAAACCGGTATCAACGATAAAGCCCTAATATACATACAAGTAGGGAAAGCTTACAAGTTAAATTAGTTTTGGCCGATTCAGTCAAAATTCACACTTTCATATTTGAGTTTATAATGAAAACTATACATAATCATCACTGGCATAGTCATGGCAACTTATATAACCACTGCATATAAACTAGATTTTGTTCTATTTCATAACGTTATAGCCTAGTACAGTCAAATGCTCTATTTCGCTTTCATTTTGGCCGATCAATTGACGGTCATTCAATGCGCATGCGCAGGAATGACGTCATCTCAGGGATTCCTAAAGCCTCCTATACTATATAATAAATCCTGCTTAGATAAAGAAGGGGAAATGCGATATTTGATTGACAAAATCGCCGTGTATCTCTTTTTTAAATACTTCTTGATATACGAATCTATTAACGTATTATATTTTATAAGGCGTCCATTGTGTTAAAATCTACCAAAATAGCATTTCGTTTTCGTTTGACAAATTCCCGTATATTCACAAATTTCCAACAAATAAAATCGATAAAAGTTTCGTATTACGAAAATTGAAACTGATTTGAATACGACAAAAATTACACGAAGAAAAGAAAAATACAAACCATTGAGCAAAAAATTTGTGAAAAGACGATTAAAACATTTCTTTTAAGCAATTTCCCTCAATTCATTTCAAAATGGCCGACAACAGACGGACGCGATCAGAATGCAAAATCTCGCCAAAGTCTCTTAGCTCGCGACAAAAAGGTTGGGTTATGTAGGAAAATACGAGAGTTGCCAGTCCATGTGTATATAGGTCCGTGCTATCCCTGACGAAAGCGTCCGTATCTTTTTTTTTTAATTAGCGCCGAAATTCATTATTTTCGCAAAGTGCTTAGTATATTTTGTTGCTGTACATAGAGGAAAAAAAGTTCTCCGCATTAAGATGATCGTGTATGTTGACGTGATCCCGAAGAAATCATTTTAGGGGACGTGCCGCATCTCTAATTGTACATAAAACATCTTGTTAGAGTTTTTAAGACTCCACTTTTTGCCACAAATTATTTTTTATATAAATACATTTTAATTTGTAAACTATATTCTTCTTTAAGAAAGATCCAGGCTTTATTCGGGTAATATCCCTTAGCTATTCTATATCTCTGATTTCAGTAAAAAAGTATTTATAGAAATCATGCATGTGACAAATCTGTTAAGCGTACAATTATTTATAAATAGTGTTAAATTAAACTCTAAAAACCATGAAGACCCAGTATCTATATAAATATAACACATATGCTTTATGTTTTCACAACGCCTGACGATGACGTGAGACACACACATGACACGTTGTCATAGAGATCTAGTAAGGTATCTTGTCCCCTATGGCATAAAGCACGATATAACTTGGATTTAAAGACAATTAAAATCTCCTTCATAAGTGACGCCCCGCAGGTGGTCTAATCTCTTAATCGTTTTATTGCCCCTTATCAGTTATTATCCTGTGTGATTAGGTCCAGCAGTGTGTCAGTAGACTTAACATGTAGTACAATAGTAGGACCATAAATTTTATTGATTTGTACAGATAATTGATTTGTAACTTATTTCCTGTTGTTAATATAAACAGTTTTACGTAATTGTGACATTTTACTTTTATTTTTAACTTATAAAGAATCCTTTCGACTGTATTTATTTCTTTGTAAATTAAAACTGCAACAAAAAACTTCTTCTAACTGTAAAAGAAGCCAATACTAAATTTCTTTTATGTATCAAGTGTAACATCTAAGTTAGTGATAATTGGTTTGCCGTAAGAGTAATTACTTGAGTATTTAAAACATTACTCAATGTAACTTTGAAATCACAATTATTCTGCAACAATTTAAAAGTAAAAAAAGAATGTATGTTTCTGTCATAATAGAAAATTATGTTTCTGTCATAATAGAAAATTAATTGATAATTATCTCAAACTTTTGATGTAATAACTGTTCAGTTATTTTGCATACATCAATAAAGTTATCATTTGTTTATATTATTTGCTTGAGTAACTGATTTTATAATTTAATTTGATTGGGAAATTACATACTTCAAAGGTAACTGATCAAATAAAATAATAACATCTTATAAAGGTCTTAAAATTTATGTAGAATTAACATCCTTTTTCTACATTATCTTTACATAATGTAAGGGGGTTATACAGTAGCTGAATATGATAAACAGAAGCTAGTCTACCAGTGACCAGTCTTGTTAATTGACCCCTGCTGTGAAAACGTTTGGCTGGCTGGACTCCTGTGGTGAATATCTCATATTCCTGTTCAACTGCTTTTAATTAATCCATGTAATTAATTAGTCATGTTTGTTGTTGTTGTTGTTGTTGTTTATAGTCTAATTGGTCACACGTTATAGATGAGAACTTTACCTACCACTTACGCAGCATATGGCATACATCAAGCTTTGATTGGATCTACATGATAAATTTTATTCATTTTAAATTTTGGGTCATCATATTTTGTGACCAAGTTAAATGATACCCTTGATATAAGGACCCAGATAATGAATAATCGAAGACGTAAACTGGCGTGTTGGCGTTGCTCAGCTAAGATAATTTTATAATTAATTAGACATGTTTTATCATGTGTTATTAAATATTTTAATACAACACTTATTAGGAAGTGTCATTTTCACACGTGTCCATCGCTGTAGATCTCTTGGACGTAGATTATATCAAAGCAGGCATCTTTTTTATCATTCAGTTTTTAGACGTACACAAAGGTACCAGTATACATGGGAGTCATGCTGGGGTCTTGGCGAGTTCACCAGGGGAGACATGCCACGGTCGGCCGGGACTATACACATTTTAAAAAAAGATACACAAAGTACTTTTAAAGTATAATAATGCTCTGGTATAATAATAATAATAAACTAATATTCTTTATTTAACGAAGGTGACCCGATAAGCCAACAGGCTTATCTTACTCGAGGCCTTCAAACATATACATATTCAAACATGCAACATCAAAGACATGTTAAACAACAGTACAATATATATCATAAAGAAACATGAGTAAGTTTACCTGAGTTAAATATTAACTGTATAATAATATGAAATTTGTTATTTGTTGCTGAGTAGATAGTTTCTGTATTTTGTACGGAAGATATTTAAGCTCTTAGCATTTCGAATTTCAACAGGTATTGAGTTCCAAATAATCATTCCAGAATATTGAAATGTGTTTTTGTGTACATAGTTTTTACTAAAGGATGAGATATATTTTTGTTATGTTTAGATCGTAGGCTGTAATTGTTTTTGCTAGCAGCATCATATATATGTAATAAATGTCTTATATAGTGTGGGACTAAACCATTTAAACTTTTTATACTAAAACAGCCCTACTGTACTTGCATCTTTCCATAAATGGTAACCAATTAAGATCGTTAAAAAGTTGATCAGATGACTGATCAATTTTTTTTATCTAAAATCATTCTTGCTGATCGTTTCTGCGTGTTTATAATTTTGTTTAAACATTTTGTACTACCCATGCTCCACAAAACAGACCCATAGTCAAAAATTGGTAAAATATAAGCGTTGTAGAATAGTACTCTCATTTCTCTATTTAAATATGGTTTTATTCTTCGAAAAAGGACTAATTTAGAATTTAGTTTATTATATACTCTTTTTGTTTGGGGAACCCATGTGAGATTTTCATCAACAAGGACTCCAAGAATAGTTTGCTGGGAGACAGGCTCTATGGTCTGTCCGTCAATTGAAATGTTAAGGTGTCTATTGCGGTGTGTATGATATGTAGAACCCAAAAGCATGCAGGTGGATTTGTGTGGATTGAGAGCCATGTTATTCAATTTGCACCAAGATGAAACGTTACTTAAATCGGTTTGAAGTTTATATTCAATAGGGGGCAGCATATAACGTAGTGTCGTATGCATACATGTCAACATCTGTACTGTTTAAGTCCAATGGTAGGTCATTTATGTATATTAAGAAAAGGAGCGGCCTAATATAGAGCCTTGTGGTACACATGTTTTTAAAGTTCCAAAACTTGAAGAAATATTGCCAACTTTGACAATCTGATTTCTTTCAGTTAAATATGACTTGAGAAATGATATAATTTTAATTTCTGCAACAATATAGAATGATCTACCATAACAAAGGCCATGCGTAAATCCAAAAATAAACTGCCAATTAAATTTCCATTTTCTATTTCTCTAGACCAGTGATGAATAAGACGAACTAATGCTGTTTGGCAGGAGTGTTGTTTTCGAAAACCGGATTGAGTTACATGCAGAATATTGGTTTCTTTGAAACATTGGTGTAGTTGATTTGAAATGTATTTTCAAATATCTTAGATATTGTTGGCAAAATTGATATTTGGCGGTAATTATTGGCATCGTCGATTGAACCTTTTTTGAAAAGTGGTATTACACGCGCTAATTTGAGATCATCAGGAAAAATTCCTGTCCGTAAGCTACATTGTATTATTGATTATAGATGAGATTCGAATAGATAAGACATCACTACATGTTTTTAATAAACGAGGACCTATTCCATCAAGTACAGTCGATTTTTTTGGATTAAGCTGATTTATTATCTCTTTAACTTCGAATGGAGTGATATAACTGATCACAAAAGAAGTATCTTGCAATATTGTATGAATATGGCTCTCTAAATGTTGAAAATACTCTGATCTTTCTACTGAAGGAATGTCTGTTCCGGCAATATTTATGAAGTGTTCATTCAAACAATTTGCAATTAATTGTTTTCCATGAACGGAGTTGCCATTAAAATTCATTCGGTCCGGAATGCATTCAGTTTTGTTCATAGAATCAGTTGTTAACGATCTAATATTACGCCAAAGAAATGCGGAATCTTTATTTTCTTGAACCGCCTGGTTGAAATAGTTTTGTTTAGCTTGCTTAATTAACCTATTTGTTTTATTCCTATGTAATTTATAATCATCCCAAGATTGTTTTTAGGAGTCTGTCTATCGTTTTCCGGCCAGAAATAATTTCGTCTGTTATCCATTCTGGTTGAGAAATATGTTTTGCCCTTTTCTCTTTGACCGGTGCATGTATATTTAATTGAGAATTAAAATATTATACAGAGAAGTGAGTGCTAAATTCGGATCATCTATCATTTCAATACTTTCAATCCTAGAACTTAATAGATCATTCTTAAATTTATTGTCATCAAAATGTTTATAAGATCGATATTTGAAGGATGTATGTTGACCGTTTTTATTTTCCGTCATTTTATCAGTTGTATCGCGTATCATGTAAATAGGTTTGTGATCACTCATCCCTATGTCAAGAACGTGACACTTATAAGACTATTATAAGACACTTATTATGTGATTAAAATCACATGCAGTGGGTCCTTTTAACGACTGAACATCAAACAACAGACAATCGGCCATGAAAGTGGCTCTTAAACACGGAGGAAATGGCACTATATCTTAAGGGACTACGTTTGAGTGGACCGCGGAGGAACACCGCCTATTTGTAGGTTTCATACCTTAAAGCCTGAAAGGAACATTTCAAATTTTATTAGTTAACCATAGTGGATATTTTCACTTCGACCTAGTTATTCAGACTAGTCACTGAAAGTTTGGTATCATTGACATAGTCTAATAGTATTGTTATTTACCATGCATTCACTGCCTGTTATGTGGAAAATAAAAGTTATAACAAGTGTAATTCGGTCTGAGCGAACTTACGGGATAATAAGTTCGTTAAATTGTGACACAACCTGTCCGTATGATGTACGTCTAGTTCAAGGTATGATAGTGAGTCCAGTATAGAAAGGTCACCAGTCCGGGTCCAACAATATTACCCGCCTCGACATAATATTACCCTCGCCAAAAGGCTCAGTTATTATAAATCTAAGCGTGTAATATATCACCATATACCACTTCAAAAAACAAAATAACATATTCTTTTGTTTGGAAAAATACCGTGAATGCTTTGTATTGAAGGGGGAAATGATCCGTTTAGTCAAATACTTATGAGATTAGACAGTGTTGACAAAAAGCTTGGTCAACTTGACGAGATACAGTCCATGATGGCCTGAATAAAACTTAAAGGTCCATTACTAAGACCAAATCGATTTTTCTTTTAAATCTGGAATTGTAACAGGGAAATACAGTTTGAAACTGGCTTCTAAAACTTTACAATAGCCGTGGAGTATTTCCCTGTTTGAAATACTGCTGCAGAAAAACGAGTGAATGTTTTTGTATTTCCTTAGATTGACCTGGGTGGTCTTTGTCCTACTTTCGCTTTATTGCATGTTGTAAACAGTCAGAGATATACGTTGCACATCATTGGAAGTAAAGTTCTTTTAATTATATTCAAAATAAGCATGCTTATTCATGTACAACCTATTAACGCCTCTTTCTGGGAGACTTCTGGAAAATAACAAGGATATTTGATAACTAGAAAAAACCTACTTTCGTTTTTGAAAAGGCAAACTATAATGTATTAATTCTTTTGTTAACACAATATGGTCACATTCGATGCAGTATGTCATATTTTTCCTTCTGAGAAGACGCCCGTTACAATTCCAGATTTAAAAGAAAATTCGATTTGGTCTTAGTAATGGACCATTTAGTGTGATTTAGATCAAAAGGTCAATAAAATTGAGCAGAATGTGATCGAACGTGATAAAAGCCGACAGTTTGATAGCCAGTCCATGAATGAAATTAAAATAAAGCAATATGAGTCAGACGAAGTTGTTAAAAATATGAATCGGATCGAAACAGAAAAACAGAAGTGTGATGATTATATCAATGAACTGAAGTGCAATGAATTTAAGAATAATCTGCTCTTTTTCAAAGTTGCAGACGATAAAGAGGAAACGGACGCGCAGAGAAAGCAGACGATCTCGGTTATAATAAAAGATGACATGAAGGTCGAAAATTCACAGAATATACAGTTTGCCAGTGTAGAGCGCATTGGGAAATACAACCCGGAAAAACGCGACCGGTGCTTGTCAAATTTACTAATTTTGTAGATTGTGAAAAAGTTCGAATGTCATGCAGTAATCTAAAAGGAAAAGCAAAAGAGGTCAGTCAGCAATTTCCAAAGATAATTCGTGGAAAACGCAAGTCTTTAATTTCTGAATTAAAGAAAGCCCGAGCAGAAGGGAAACGGGCATTTTTGAAACTGGATAGACTGGTGATTGTGAATGAAGTGACAACCCCACCGGAAACAATGGGGGATGCATAGTATAAATCTGAGTGTTTTAAGTGTCCCATCATGAAATGTTGAAGGGTTAGCCGCAGACAAGAGTTCATGTGAGGATTTTTCAAGTTTTATTACTCAATATGATATAATGTTTAACAGAAACTTGGACCACTGCGAAGACAAATATTGAATTAAAAGGTTATGTACCATTTCATTCATATCGGAGATTCCAGAATAGACGGACAAGAAGGGCGAGCGGGTGTTTGATTATATATATTAAAGAATCGTTGCAGAAAGGAATAAAACTTGTTAAAATGACATCGACAGTCTTCTATGGCTTAAACTAGATAAAGATTTTTTTCAAACTGATCAGGATGGGTACTGTGCGTTTACATATATTGCACCGGAAAATTCTCCAGCTCATCAACTATATAATGTAGATATATTCCAGCAATTGGAACAATATATTGCATACTTTTCACAGGTCGGACGTGTATTGCGCATGGGAGGTACGAGTTGCAGAACGGGCCAAAATCTTGATTTTACAGAAATTGAATCTATAACTGAGCTAGATCTTAACCAATCATTTAGTGACATACCTACGCGTAGACGATAAATGGATTTGGAAAGAAATCGGTTTGGGGACTTACTGTTAGACTTATGCAAAGCCGTAAATGTCTGTATAATGAATGGCCGATCAAAGTCCACAAGGTATACCGGTAGTTTTACGTACATGACCTATAACGGAAAAAGGGTGACTGACCTAGTGTTGACGCGTTTATATTGTCGCTTTTAAAGTACATAGATTTATTATATACTTTCATATTGCCCCGTTCACTTTGCCTTAGAGAGTTCGTTCAGTATTCTACGGTACTGCACGTTGGTAAGGAATGATACTGAACGTTGGCAAGGGAGGGCGGTCCTAGCGATCAGCTGTACGGACTATTTTATTTGTTTGCAAACATCGTTTTAATGAGGTTTCTATGTCGAAGTTCGACAGTTTTTTACAATTAAATAAGCTACGGTCTGAAAATAAAAAAGAAACTTTAATCATTTTCAAGTAGACGTAAAAGAGTTTCGTTTTTAAAAAGGTTCGAATATTTTAGGGCACGCAATACTAGTTCTGGTTACGAAAGTTACTGGTACGTAGTTCAGCCAAGTATTGATAAACAAAAGGAATGATGTTTTGCATGTAGTCATAAGAAAGAAAAAACATTTTTAGGAACGTACATCAAGTTGATGTATTCACATTTCAAAGTACAAACCCGCATCCGTAGGAAACATCTTGCGTTTTTCAAAACAAGATGGCGGACGGCAACTGAAATTTCTTACCGAACAATTGGCGTCAACGTGTCTCCTAACAAATGACGTCACGTATAAACAACAATATTGAATCGAGTCTATTAATACGCAATAAAGAAAATGTACATGGTGAAATAGTACGCTAGTTGTCTGAGAAATTTCAAGATTCATTTATTGGTTTTTGCTAACAGAATGTCATTTTTGTTCATATTCAATATGAAAGTATATCATAAAAAGGTTATTGAACTTGTATGGCGAAATTTTACTTGGAACTCGTTGATTTGGCGGGAACAACTCGCAAGCTCGTTGTTCCCGCCAAATCAACTCGTTCCAAGTAATATATCGCCATACAAGTTCAATAACCTATATTATTATATACTTTCATATTGCCCCGTTTACTTTGCCTTAGAGAGTTCGTTCAGTATTCTACGGTACTGCACGTTGGCAAGGAATGATACTGAACGTTGGCAAGGGGGGCGGTCTTAGCGATCAGCTGTACGGACTATTTTATTTGTTTGTAAACATCGTTTTACTGAGGTTTATATGTCGAAGTGTGACCGTTTTTTACAATTAAATAAACTACGGTCTTAAAATAAAAAAGAAACTTCAATCGTTTTCAAGTAGACATAAAAGAATTTCATTTTTTAAAAGGTTCGAATTTTTTAGGGCACGCAATACCAGTTCTGGTTACGAAAGTTACTGGTACGTAGTTCAGCCAAGTATTGATAAACAAAATGAACGAAGTTTTGCATGTAGTCATAAGAAAGAGAAAACATTTTTAGGAACGTACATCAAGTTGATGTATTCACATTTCAAAGTACAAACCCGCATCCGTAGAAAAAGTCTTGCGTTTTTCAAAACAAGATGTCGGACGGCAACTGAAATTTCTAACCGTATAATTGACGTCAACGTTTCTCCTAATAAATGACGTCACGTATAAACAACAATATTGAATCGAGTCTATTAATACGCAATAAAGAAAATGTACATGGTGAAATAGTACGCTAGTTGTCTGAGAAATTTCAAGATTCATTTATTGTTTTTTGCTAACAGAATGTCATTTTTGTTCATATTCAATATGAAAGTATATAATAAAAAGGTTATTGAACTTGTATGGCGAAATACAAGTTCAATAACCTATAATACGGAATATTCAAATCATGCAAAAGTATCATTTGGTGTAAAAGTTAAGCAGTATAAGTCAAATGAATCTCAGCGGCCAAAGGTTTTCCATACGTGAAATGCAACTTACAGGGAACAATTTAGAAATAAAATTAACTCTGAAAAATATAAGTTAGGCGAAATTGTAAATAACGAAAGTTACTCGATGAGAAGGTTGGGATATACACGGAATATATTACAAATATAGCCAACAAATACTTTGAGAAAACTTCCGTATGTGAAAATAAGGGATATCATGATAATAAATCATCTGAAAGAAAACAATGGTTTTACGAAACTTGTAAAGAAAAAGGGCAGCGATACAGAGATTAAAAAAGAAAAAATATACATGTGCTAGAAATGAAGAAAATTTTATTATGTGTATTCACGATTTGACCATATGGTTGGTATCATCAACTCAACACAGTTGTCATTTTCAATTGTTTACAATTTATCGGTCGCGCATGTAATGTTTAAGGCGTGAAAAATACTTGTAGGTGTGAGAGTACAATTAGCAGACTACAATTAATGTTGCGTGAATAATTGCTTAATTACGCCACTCATTAAATACGCCCGCAACGTTTGATCTTTTGTTGTAGAGATATATTTTAAGACAAACATTATTAGCATTATTAGCAACTATGCATCCAATTAGCACCGATTTATTTGCTAAGGTTTGCATTTACTTAATTAATTGAGGTCTTCATTCTGCATACTATTGGATGTATCAAAATGACCAATGAACAGATAAGAAGTTTTAGTAAAACATGATGTTAGATTTTGTTTTATAAAGTATGGTTTATTTCCTAAAATAAAATATATAGTTGTTTACTTAAACATTGTTTATGTTCTTTGTTTCAATTAAAAGAGTCAGTCAAGAAGTCCGATTCTGAGCATATTTTAATCTGTTGATAAGTTTCCTGGAAAGCGGAACTCTATGATACCGGACTTTTTCCCTTGTCAGCACAGGGTCCGGCTTTCAGGGAGTTTACTGTATATGTTAAATCGGTATAACTAACACTCTCGTGTGCCTGTACTGTACTATTGTGTAGATGTGTTTTCATTTTTTGTTTCTATGCTATTGTATCGTTATTGTTGCCATCATGCCATAATTTATATGTAATATGGTTAATGTCAACAATATGGTGTATATGCATACGACTAAATAAATTATCTGTTCTGTTTTGTTCTGTATTCTTCGAATTGGAGTGCCGTTCTATTGTAACGCGGTTATTTTTTTTTATTTTACATTGTAGGAATAGTTTTATTTGTTACTAAAATGTTAATTTTGTTTATTCGTCTATCGTGTTTTAAACATTCGTAATTGCCGATTTATTTTTTGTCGTGTGAATTACTAAATATGCCATTACCGCATTATATTTTGTCGTGTTTGTCACTTTATAAGTTTCGTTTTTGCAGAATCATTATTTGTATGCACTATTTTATGTTACTAATGTTTCGAAAATTACCTTGACCAGTTGTGTCACCGTTGATATATGACACAGAATAAAACGTATGTTACACCAAACAATGCATTTAATTAACACAGTGTATAAAGTCGAACCTGCTTTTTCACCACGCTTAGTAGACATTTCTATTTTTTTCGGTGTTTTACCTCGCGGCGCAAGTAATTTAATTGAACTATTTTACCTTTGTTGGTGTTTGCAGAATTAAAATTGCATGCCATTGTAGGCGTTTCATACCTTCACATAATCGACTATTGAAATATTTAAGCGTACTCGGTATTTTTGGACACGTTATACCGTATATCGGGTTTTTTTCGCGTGTGTCTAATTTTCGCTATATTCGCGAGCAGTGACAATCGCGAACTTAAGAATCAGCGAAAATTTAGTACAACATTTCGCGAAATTGTAAGTTATACATGTATCACGATTAGCACATTATCTTACACAAACTGTATAATTATCATATTAAATAAGGTGTCAGTTGTTTACCTTACTTACTTGAATGTAATATCAGGATAGGTGTTGAATACTAACCTCTTAAGATAATTGAGCATTAAAACAGTTGAAACCTGTAAAAACTATCTCCACGAAAGTGTGAAAGTCATTATCGATGCGCCATAAATACTATTCATTCAATGAATATACATGATGTATTACCATTTGTTGTTTATTTTAGCAAACAAATAAAACAACCGGAGCAGTTCGAGATACCTGTTTATAGCACTGTCACAAAGTAATTTCCTTTAATTATAAAACAATGTCATGGTTAATTGCCCCACTTGGTCAAAAAACGCGAAAATCAAAATCAACTTTTTTAAAATCGCGAAAATTAGAATCGCTAAAATTTAAACCGGACCAAAATCGCGAAATTTGATGTACGCGAAAATAACCCGATATACGGTATTACATCACCAGATATCAGTTGTTTATTGTACATGTAAAGCATAAATGTAGCGAATAGATTGTTGTGTTTCTTTCTTTTGTGCATTCCGTTTATGTTCTCCCACATTGTAGACATTTGTCTTATTTATTCTTATAACAAAAGGCATGGTTGGTGATAGGTGAAGAGATGATAATTTTTTCCACGGAGATAAAACGTTTTGACCTTTCTATTATTAAGAAAGCATACCGGGAATGTTGTGTAATGTCCGAATCACAATGCCTTTTTATCGCTACATTGTACTGCGACGAAACATTTAATGTTTCCTTTTGAATATACATTCATTTTTTTTTAGTATTATTATAGTATTGCATGGAACGGTGTGACGAGGACGATCGATGCTTATCTCGCTTATTTCCTTACCTCTCGCTATCCAAAACACTACTGAGAATACGCATGTATGTACATTGTATGTATGTATTTGAGAGTTTTATCGTTTGTACCGGATAATCCACATGGCCAACGCCGCCAGAAGAGTTCATTACTTTTCAACGCGATATAACAATAAAATTTTGCCTTTCAGTACATCCAATAAAGGATCCCTGGAGTTCAACTTGCAGTAGTAGATGTTATGTGTTATTTAAGGTTTCGGGGGCTAGTGCAAGATACAGAACGTGTCCCGTTCCAGAGACACCCCTGGTTCTTTAACATGCCCGGTGAACAGCTGCGATACATTGGACCTCGGTTTTAAGGTCTCATCCGAAAGACCATTTGTTATGTAAGTGGAGGAGCGGGGGATCGAACCTGCAATTCTTGGATTACAAGTCCTATGCGTTACTACTGGACCACTGATCCGCTCCTGAGTATACGCAGTAGGTCACTTTTTATTAAATATGCGACGTTCATAGAAGGTTACATTTTGATAGGTCGAACGATTTACTTCGGGACCCATTTTGATTGTTCATTTTCCGGGGAATGACGAAGACCAATCAGAAGTTATTTGTATCGAATACTTGAAATGTATAACCAATGAAATATCAGCCTCGCTTTAAACGCGAGACCGTTTAAAAAGTAGAAGGCACTTCGGCGGGCATACTGCTCTCTGCCCCTCGTGGCGTGCACGTCGCGGAGCAGGCACTGGGTCTCGACTTTTGCTTGACTTAGGTCTTGTAACTGTCGGGGCCTCGGCTAACGACAAGGGGTTGTCCCTGACAAGGGCCGTTTGTCTTTATTCGCACGATGCTGTGTAGAACACCACCAGATGCGGGGACGGCGATGCACCAGATGCGGCGTCGGCGATCAAGACCTACAAGAACCCTACGTGCCGGTGACGTGTGCCGGGTGGTCGGGGATTTATACGCTTCAACTCCAAGATGGCGATGGCGGTGCCTTGAGAAGACCTCCTTACAGTGACTGTGCTGGGGGGAGGCACGAGAGTCCTTTTTAGGACTTTCTACCTTCGGCTGCGTTTCAGACAAGCCCTTGTAAGGGCTATTTCGGACTCTAAATTCTATCTTTGCCAGTGGAACTGGGGAGAAGGAAATGAGTGGTTGGCGAACATGTGCTCTGGGCAGCTTTTTGGGGCTGGCTGGGGCTGGTATCCAGCACTCCTGCTTAAGCTACAGAGTCGCATCACATGTGGAGCTGCCCTGGTCTGGGTGGATGCTTGAAGTCGACTTGTTTTGACTGAGAGTATCTGCCTATATAGGCTAGGGTATTGGGCTGAGTTGATATTTGCAGTCGCCTAGTTTTGACTGTAAATACTGGCTCAGGCTAGGTTTCTGGTATAGGCGGACGCACAGTCAAATAGATGTGGGTCTAGCCTGTCTCTCGAACAGTGCCGTATGCAGGGTTCTCCGTAGAGAGGGGGTTTCTTTGACTTTTTGTTAGCCTTCTTGAGTAACCCTGCGCACTGTGCAAGAATGTACGATCACTCGGTTTGATTGCGGACCCGTAGTGAGCTCGTCGTGCATTCCGGCAGAGAGACCACAGAAATGCTTTGCATGTGATGGGGCGGTGGTGAAAGCTTGAGGGAGCCACTACCATCAGGGCACTATGTCGCGGACTGCTCGTTAGATATCTCACCAGGAAAACTGACTTATACTGATTGGAAATTGCAGTCAGGTAAATTTTCTCCTACTTTCGGACTCAAAAATTGCATTTTTAGGGGCATGAATAGGAGAACATGCCGGGTCGTACCGTTTATATACCTCGCCAGAGGGTGGTGGACCTAATAAGCACTTATACAAACAAACAAAGGTGGGCACACCCATTCTATTTCTAAAATATGACGTGGACAAACCTTTAGATGACGAAAATACGAGATGAAAGTTACTTCGATTTACTTAAAGATACAACGCTACTGTGGTTAGACCTCGGACAGGTACGTTTACGTTACGTATAGCCGCAGAGGGCCCCCTCCCTTTCTCTCGCCCCCATAGGATGAGGGGGGGGGGGTGATAGGAGGGGAGATGATAGGTTATAATAGAAACAAATAAATATATATTTTTCTGCGTTGCATAGTACTAGATATGATCAATTTATCATTTAATTTCATCCGTTTGACATCAAAATGTTTCACATTGTCTTCCTGGCAAAACGATGGATCACGTAATAAACGCAGTAAAGTTTGATGTGTCACCCTGTATTTCATAAAATTCAATTACTTCATAAATTGTTGAAAGTTCACTCCGTACGTCCTGTTCTGCCTCACTAATAAGTCACAAAATTTGTCTGGTCCAGTTATCGGAAAATGAAAAACACTACCTAATGTTTTCCACGACCTTCACTAGTATCCGTGTTTCCCTCTACGTATTTGAAATTGATCCGCGGCGCATACCGTCATTGAGTATTCGCGAGTTATACCAAGTTTTATGCATCAGTAGAACAGCGCGCTCGACTTTTTTAGTGCTTGCCAATAAAACAAAACTTTGACAGTTAAGGGCACACAAGACTTTAACTAGGAATTTCTAAGTACAAATCAATTTTAACAGAGTTATCTTCTCTTGCTTACAGATAGGTCTCATGATGGTACATAAGTACTCCAACTTTCAAAGTAATATCTCAAATGGTTAAGTCAACAAGTGGACAAGAATGAAAATTTTAACTGAGTTTCTAAGTCAAAAAGGGCCATAATTCAAATAAAATCCTTGACAGAATTACCTTCTCCTGCTCATGTTTGGGGATCATAATAGTAAACAAGTATTCCAACTTTCAAATTAATATCTCAAACAGTTTAGTCAAAAAGTGGACTGGTACGAAAAACTTAACCAAGATTCTAAGTCGATAAAGGGCCTTAATTTTTAAAACAAATCCCTGACAGAGTTACCTTCTCTTGCCTACAGATGGGGGTAATGATGTAAACAAGCATTCAAAGTTTCAAAGCAATATCTCAAAGGGTTAAGACAATAAGTGGATTTTACCCATATTCAATGTATTTTCTAAGTAAAAAAGGGGCATAATTCTGTCAAAAACCTTGATAGAGTTATGTACTCTTGTCTGTTGATGTAGGTCATGATGGTTAACAAGTATGGTTAGTTTCAAAGCCATACCTCTAATAGTTTTGAAATAAAGTGGGGTGGTACGAAAAACTTAACCAAGGTGTGACACCAACGCGGACGCCGACGCCGACGCAGACGCAGACGCCGACGCCGAGGCGAGTAGGATAGCTACCCTTTTCTTGGAAAAGTCGTGCTAAAAATGACGCTCGGTGCATCTACACGGATGTTTACATTATATACAGATATTGTTTTCTTTTTGTTCAGGCTATGTAGTTTTGTAGAAGCTGACCCAAAAGTGGACTTCAAAAATCCAAGGTATATTTATAATTAATGTTGTTTTTTTTTGTCGCCAAAGTACTTATTTTATAGTCAAACAGCTATTTTATCAGACAAAAATTGCCAGGTTCCTGTTCTGTCAATGACAGGTGTATAACAGGGAATTTCAAAAAAAAAAAATTCAACGAACATGTTACACACTAGCACAATGTGGTAAATGTCTACATACATGTCTATATAATGCCAATTCGTGTGTTTTTGTATAACTGTTTACAACCAATAAGAGGTTTGCATCGAGAACTACACAAGGGAAAATGTATTAGCCACTTAGATGTTTCATTAAAATATTCACAAGTAAATTCGCTCTATATTTCCCGATTGAATGACGAAAAAGTGCAAATCATGATCAGACTGCACCTTTGTATAGTCCGATCATGATCTACACCAGTTATAAAGGTAGAAATATCGGGTTCCGACTAAGTAAGCGTTAAGTGCTCAACACTATCCACGTTCCTTATTGTATAGGTTTAGTAAAACAATCAGCTTCATTGAAGAATTTCATGATTTTCAAAGATAAATGTAGCAAACCCATGATAATAAAGTGCATGTATCAGTTTTGTGATAAGAAAAAGAGAAAAGAGATAAAAAAAGATCAAAGCAGTCTGGGTGGGTAACTGCATTGTGAGAGGAAAAAGAAAAAGATGGATGGGCACTAGCATAAGGCACTCAGCAAAATGTTCACTTTATGAGAACTATTGAGATTTATAAATTAGTTGGCAAGCACTGCAAATGGTGTCCATAATTTATTAAACCTGTCAAGCGTAAATGGTTTAAAAGAATTCAACTTTTCAACTTATTATAACAATGAAATTTTGCCTTTCAGTACATCTAATAAAGGAACCCTGGAGTTCAACTTGCAGTAGTAGATGTATAACTTTGTAGTCATGATAATACAGTTTAGAACAGACGGATAGGATGCATTACCCAACGAAATGTTGGCACAAGAAAACGCTGCTGTATTTTTCCACACAATCTGTTTATCCATGTTTGAACACTACACCAGAAGTTATGTATAATATCACATTCCCAAAATAAATGTTTTAAGGATTCTACCTGTTGATTACAGAAAGAACATAAATTACTGTCCACCAAACCCATTTTCTGTAACAGATATTTCGAACCCAAAATACGATGATTTATCCTAAACTAAAACCACTGTAATTTTGTATCCTTAGTACACTTAAATGGCAATATATAAGTACCTTTCCAACTGAAATTTCTTAAATTCAACTCTTGTGACCACTTCTGTTGAGAAACCGGTTGACATTTTTTATTGTTTAAAGAGTCATACATTTTCCTGCATCCTTTTCCACCTGAGTTTATAGTCTCAATAGATAAGGGTTGTAACGGGTTAGTTTCCTTTAAAGCCTTATGAACTATATGAAGGTTATCTAAATCTGATCTCAGTGCAAATATTATTTTGCTATATTGTAAGAAGTTAGTTCTAGTGTGATATACTTCTTGGATTTCTTCTAAAGTATAAAAGTTTCCATAAGGGCTCATGAAGTCGTTGACTAAGAAAACCCCCTTTTCTAAGAAAGAATGGTCCACCAAAACTCTACCACCTAACTTAAATTTTGTATTGTTCCACACAGGCTCAGTTAAAAACTCATGCCAATTAGATATTTTGTGCCTTTCAATAAGAGTTACAACTCCTTTCCAAACATCCCTCCAAAACTCATTTTGGATTACATTTAGTTTCTGTTTTATAAAAGCATTACCATTGCTTCCAAATTTTGTAATAATAGGACATATTACTATGTTAGTCTATGTTTAAATAACTGACCAGTGTTTGGAGTATTGCATCGTTAACACCATAGAATATGACGGTTAACTGAATCGTACGCTTTATGTCGATACATGAAAGCACAAAACGTTGATAACGTCTTCTTTTTTCTTGTTTCAATAACATTTGTTAGTATGGAAAGATGATCTATTGTAATTTTATTCTTTCTTAACCCATTTTGACCGTCAGACAGAACATTTTCTGATTCAATGCATGCTGTTAATTTCTCATTGAGCAAGGAACAACACAATGTTGTATACAATAAGTGTCATAGTAATACTTCCTTAGAACAGTAGGTCATGCATGTTACTTATATAGCTCTTAAGAATTGGATTTGATATACGTTTGCCCCCACTTTCTGGAATGTTTCCTTTATTGTGCACGTGGCATTAAGAAGAGAGAAATATTTTGACAGTTTGAGACATGTACAAGTAGCTCTTGACAAAAAACTGATAATTTCGGATTATAAAATTATTATTTTCGAAAAGACAATGTTCTATGTAAGTGTAAGTTTCATTAAAATTTTGAAATAAAACACCAAAAAAACTCTATATTTAAAGAGTGATATGTGTTGCCGGGGTTGTTTATTTTGATCCGACATCATGCTAAGTCGTTTGTAACGACATCGTAATTAAAACGTCATTGACGTCTGGTAGTTTCAAAAAACTCTAAATGTAAAATTTCCACTTTTATTGATAAATAAACATTAATCAGTAAAACGTATAATAAAATTCAAATGCGGCACCGCGAAACACCGTGTCCAGTATCTGCAATTGTTGATAACAAACGGACACCGTGAAAACAAAAATAATATCAAACAGGGAATGCCACGTACCAAAAACGCACTTAATATAGTGACGGGTCTTCTGATGTATTCTTTGGGTGAATATATTGTTTCCGAACGGAATAAAAACGGCAACTATATATATATATAAAAAACATGCGACTTTGCTCTTTGTCAATATCGACCTCTCCCCTAAAAAAAAACAAGGGAAAAGAAATAACGATTATAACTTAAAAAAAAAAACAACAACATATTTTTATGTTTTAAAAACCAATTCTAACATAAAATGTGATATTTTTGCCCATTTTGCCGGTGTTTTAACAGGAGAATGTTAATGGGGAGATTCACGCGCCGTTATAACCGGTTTTCATTTATGCGCAGTACAGGGGGCGTGCACGTCGCGGAGCGGGCGTGGGGTCTCGACGGAAACTAGGTCAACACACACAACAGGACTTCGGTCCACTTGTACTTCGGTACACCGACCTAGTAACTGTCGGGGCCTCAGCTAACAATGAGGGGGTGACTCTAACAAGAGCCGTTTGTTGTTTTCACGAACAGAAGACCTCCGGGATGAGATGGGCACCACTCTGCTAGAATCCCTGTGTGCCGGTGACGACTGCCGGGTGACAGGGGACCTTCTAAACAGACAGCGAGATGGCAGCTTGCGGTTCTATCACAGACAACAGAAGTCCTCCCTTACAGTGTTTGTGCTTGGAGGGAGGCAACCTTTCTTGCCACGTTCGGACAGGGTCACTCACATCTATGTCGGAATTGGCCGCGTGGGTGACCTACTTTTGGGACTCTAAATTTCTCTTTAGCCAGTGGAACTGGGGAGAAGGACGATTGAGCGACCGACAGCTTGTGCTCTGGTAAGTCTGATGGCAGGGGCTGGTACCCCTATTCTCATTGATTAGGCTACAGAGTCGCATCATGTGTGGGGCAGCTCGGATACTTGAGATCGCATCATGCAGCGGGAAACCTGGAATGGGTGGTGTGCTAACTTAGGTTGGCCCGCCCAATCTGGGGAACTCTGGAGTGGTGATGAACTTGCTGACCTTTTTTTGATAGTAGGCCCACCCGCGCAAAGAGTGGAGCTAAACTACGCCTATTTGTAATTTTTGGCCGCTCTGGTTATGTGCTGCGGCCGTGGCCGAGGCCTGAGTAAATCACTACCACCAGAGTGCTTGCTGTCGAATGTTCACGGATATCTCACCAGGAAAGCTAGCTGATACTGACTGGAAATTGCAGTCAGGTAAATTTCTCCCATCTTTGACTTCAAAATTATTTTTTAGGCATGACGGGAGATATGCCGGGGTCTCAGCCAGATATTAAGCTAACATAAGTGCTCTTTTGGACGGACCTTGATCAAATTCTCATCAAATCAAATCAAATCAAGCGCAGTACAGGGCAATTGTAAACAATGGATCTGTCTCCCAAGTCTTTACATCATGTACGGCGTCAACAGTGTCGGGCTTAAAATCGCTGGTGACGCCATAAATATGACGTTAACAACACAGACGTTGTCCCGCGCATTATGGAACGTCTTACCAGTTTCATTTTCATTTTATGATCTTGTTATGCTATTTATGCTAGAATAGCGTTAACGAACGTTTTTTCGTGTTATAACACCTGCAGAAACCCTCGGGATATGTTGGTGCGTTAACCCTACAATCATACGGGAAACCCGATGACCAACTTATTCATTTGGAGTTGCCAAAAGTAAAGAACTGTATTCAATGTATTGAGATTCGCTACATGACGTTTGCGCAGTGATTTCTATTCAAGTCTGCCTACGAGTATGCAAAACAATTAGAATACTTGCTCTTAGTTGCTTGATATTTTTCTTCGTCTCCTCCTCACAGTCCGGCTTTTTCTGTGTGTCTGGTTTACAATCATCAATTTTCTGCCCATATTTCTGCATTTCCATCCTCTGAAATATAATCTAACTCTGATAAAGGCAGAATGCAGCACGGGAAAAATTTAGCTATATATAAAAAGGGGCGCTAGAGGTTGTAACATCCAAAGTGGTAAGTTGTAATTTAAACACGAGTAAAATATGATTGTAAAAGTACAGCTTTAAGTTATCACTTGATAAGGAGTAAGGATTTTATGGGACATCAATTCATTTTTGTAATTTGTTTCAGAATTGAATATTTGCAAAGATAACAGTTCATACTACAAAATCAGTTTTGTTATCAATGAAACGGGAGCACATCACAGCTTAATCAGTTTGATGGCCTTACTAATCTGTATTAAATACTTTAATGAGTCATACGGCGTCAAGCGGTAATGTGAATGGGCTCTTGCTCCGTGACAAGCATACCACGATGAGATCGAAGAACTCTATACAAGTTTCGTTTGAAAGTCTCGTTACGATACATCATTTCATGATATCAAAGTAGGAAAGAGAATACTAAAATCAGAGTAGAAATCGAAATACCGTCTAAGTGTTGTTTAAACTTATGCATGATTACTTGGTGCCATTGTGAAGTATTCAATAGTAAAACACTTCTTAAACCTCCTTTCAATTTGGAAGTGTGCGACTTAACATTCTCAAGATATTGTGATCAAAGTATGATTCTCATATACATTCTTTATGATAACAGATAAGCATAAGCTCATAAACTAGAAGTCTCGGTGTTCTGATTTTGTGAACATTCAATATGACTGAATCCTTTGTTAAGTGTTAACCATGCACATTCGACTTATCTCTTCCTGCACTTGAAATCAGTATAATGTTGTACGAATGATGAAAAAAATATATTGCAATATGTATTTATATGTGGTGTACATGTATCAAGCAACGTATTATAATGACACCACTTGTAAGTGACCTATTATTATTTCAATTATTATAACATGTGTCAGCAAAGATGCCTATCAGGATTTTGGAAACATATTATTATATCAAAGGGAAGCTACTAGGTAATTAATTATAAAGATAGTTTTTAAGTGCGATTTGATTGCATAATTTCAATTTTATATGTATCTGTTATTGAATTACGGTTAGAAAAATTGAATGTAAATCATAATTCTAACATAACTCACGATTTTGTCTCTATATACAAAGAGTAGGAAAATTATGTTATATTAAACCATAAACAACGCGGGAACCGATATGCTGTAAACATGACGTCATATTGCGCCGCATGACGTTAAATGAGCGTTCGCGTAGAAAATAACGCTTTGATTTTATTCACCTTTTGTAATTATATCTATTCATGTTAGAATCGAAATAACATCTTTTTTAGCTTTGTTATCGTCTAATAAACAATAATTTGTCGTACTGATGCGCAGTTATTAACCACTTAGGCCTCCGGCCTTCGAGGCTAATTACTGCGTATCAGTATTCCAAATCATTGTTTATTAAACGATGAACACCGCTGGAACGGATGCTATTTCATAATTAGACATCGTTATTAATTACATAACTCTTAGCGTTACCATGGTAGCACAGCCTTATTTAAGATTTATGCTTAGAATTATGTTTATTCTTCATAATGAATACCTATTAACATTATTTAAAGACAAACTTTTTAAAAATAACTGTAACGATTGCAGTGTGTTCCGTTATATGGATGGATATCTCGTCGCCTGCCTCCGATTATATTCGAAATCTGCATTGTGAGTTGTCACGACAAATAACTTATTTGACATTATAGGATTATCATTTATAAACAGCTACTGCTTATTTAATTACATTATAGTGTCTGTTCAACAGCAAGATCATAACGATCACGATAAAATGCACTGAATTAAAAGCGATCTAGACGAATAAAGTGACGAAAGTTCAGATTGTTTGCAACATTTTCCCTTGCATTTTCATCTAAGCAGTAAATCTATGGCAACTTTGAACCTATATATTAAATGAAAAAAGTGATAAATGGTTAAACTTGGATGTTGCAGTTATTGAAATAATGCGAATTTCCAAGATTATGGCGGCCATCTTGGATTTAGACCAATCGGCCCCGATATGATAATTATATCGCCTTGTTCCTGAAACTACATACAGTGTAGATTTGAAATGTATGAAATTTGTTTTCGCGCTCAAAAGTGTGATTGACCATTCCGTAACGTTGCGCTTCGCAAGTTATAAAATGCCTGATAGAATTATTTATCCCAATACGGTAGAATTATCATTGTTTGCAGCTGATAGTACAACTATGACTTTATTACTATCTATAACTACTTTTGATAAAAAATCTTTTATAAAAAAGTCTCGTTAAAATCATTGTGATAATCTTACCTTGTGTTAATTTTGTTGTGCAAATCAGCCAACAAAGTTAGTACTTCTAATTCTGAGTCCAATGTTTAAAACAGAAAGTACTTATTCTAACCCTACCTAAATTGCCCGTTATCTTCCTATCACGAGATTTGTGTAACACAGATAAAGGTAGGAGTATCATGGCATGTGACCTGGCATATGACTATTTTGACAAAGGAAGTCATATGGCTGTGTGATCATTGCGTTCACAGGTACGTTTTTACAGTTTTTTCACTGTTTAGGACTTGTAGAGTTATGTCTTTTGTAATGAAGCTCATTTTAAATTGGTTACCGGATACGTTTGTATTTTAGTAGTTAAAACACAATCGTTTGTCCAACTACTACTACTGATACTGGGTCTGGACAGTATGTGGAAATCATACTTTACCTTTATAAAGTATTTTAGCCTGTAATGCAGCACACTCAAAAATGAAGAGCATTGTCATTAGAAATTACAGGAGTGTTCCAATGCATTGATGCTAGCAAACATGCTGTTTATCTACTTATATCTAAGTGATATAGATATTTACAAGCCAATAAAATATTTCAAAAGGAAATTAATGAATAATTCAGGTAGAATGATGCTTCTTGCACCAGAACTTCCTCGCAGTATCTTCTATGTAAATGTCAAGTTGGCTGAGTTGTTATTAACCACTGACCAAATATTATAGTTAAAGAGTTGTGGTTCTAGTATATCTACTTCAAGCACAAACTAAGTCTTGCTTCTGTTTATGTCTGCATGAAACTTTACTTCAAAATATGGGGATGGGGTTAAGAAAAGTTAAAACTTTACTGTTGCAAAGTACATTGTAGCCTCACATTTGGCAAATGCTGAATACAAATCATGAAGTAAAGGTACAAGCACAGATTGCAATAGGCACCTTTTCACATTTACTTGTAGTGTCGTCAATTCGAATCTTGTCGACAGGCCATGTCAAATTCTTACTCATTTATATAATTCGTGACTGAACCATTTATGGTTTCTCGCAGGCCTTTATCTAAAAGTTGAAATTGTATGCACTTTTAGTGCCAATGAACAGTGACTGTAATAGGATGAATGTATTTCACAGAAGCTATTTCTGTATTAACAGTATAACAACAGTCATATAAAATAAGTCAATAATTATGAAATAATAATTAGAGAAAATAAGTAATTTTTAGTATAATACTGCACAGCTGTAAGTGTGTGAGTGATCACCTAAATAAAGCACCAGTTTCTTTACACTAAGTCAGCTTTTTGTACATGGTGAAGAGCTAGCAAAGTTCTTTGCATTCAGCATTAGACAGAATGATTATTGTGATTTTGCAGGTTTGACTGTACTTAAAACCACCATGTGTGTCCTTTTATTTCTTGCATGTCCTTTTAGGTGGGATCTTTGAATCTGGGATCTACTTTACTGAATATTCAAGGAGTAAACACATTTCAGAGACTTTGTTAAAACAAATTTATTAAATACTTAGTTTTGCTGAAATTGTAATGGATACATATATTTGTGTGCAAAAGCTTGCCTTTAAAAATTTCTTGTGATGTTGGTATGAAAGGGTATTTTCTTCCAAACAATACTTCATACAGATATCTCAACATAATTAGTTTTTTATTTCTTTTTATTTAAACATTGTTGAAATACAAAACACAGTGCGTGTATAGCATGACAATATTCAAGTTCTTGTTTAATGTGTCACTAGTACTTTGGTCTAAATAGAAACAAGAATGCGGCCAAAGCAAGAACCACAAGTAGGAACCACAATCGGAACACGACTTTTCCTGGCTAGATCAGCCCTAGGATATATTCCACCGACACACCCTGAACAGATATGATACAAAACTACATACACATGCACACCCCCAGGTTGAGGAGAGGGTTGCACTGATAGCCCTATATAAAGTGGCAGCAGTTAATTATTATAATATCCTCTGAGTCACCTCTCTACATGTACATGTTTATCATGCAACTAGCATTAAATCTGACTGATAACACCTGTCCGATATTTTAAAATGTTATCACGTCAGTGACATGATAACACTTTGTAACCACGCTCACATGCCGGGCTTCTTCAAGTTCAACAATCAGGACTGCTCAAGTGCAAACACAGCGAAAAAGTAATTAAAATATTTCATTTATCCTATCATTTTTGTATTTTCCTTTACAAATAATAGTTTATGATGTATTTATTGCATAAAAATACAGCCCAAATAAATAAATTGAATGATTAAAAAAAAAACAGCACGGCATCATTATTAAAATAGAAATTAAACTGCCTGTAGAATTTTTATTTTTGAAATAAACATATTGTTGTCGGTATTCATTTTCTTAGTTAGATCATTTTCTATCCATCTACAGTAATTTTGAAGCAAATTGTCACCATCCAATTTTCACAGTAAGGTCTTAATACGTGATTGAAATGGCCTGAAACCTATCAGCTACCTATCAAAAGTTGAAAACTGTCTTAAAACCGCTCACTTTCCACTCAGCAACTCTAAAGTTCCTCGTTTGTTTACAATCAGAATACCCAAGTGTTGTTGTTGAGCCCACGCCGCCGTTTTAAAAATGTCTGTCTTCTACTTGGAAATTCTTGCATGTGTTTTTGCAAAGATTTTGTTAACAAAGTAACATCATAACATAAAACAATAAATCATTTATAAATAGTCTCATGAAGGTAATTATAAAGCTATATTTATGTCGTTTTTATCTTTTTTTGACCTTTGAAATGTAGAACTATTTTTCGATGCACATGTAGTAATTTGAAATCATTTTTTTCTTACAAATACCGTATTTATTCTATTTAGGCCCCTATAAATGTAAAAAATATTATATGAAGATTTTGCATGATAAATAGAATATTAGTCAACCGTCTTTTGACAACGGGTGATATCAGGTTCGGCAGATACGATCAGAAAAGGCTCGGCAAAGCCTCGCCTTTTCCGACCGCATCTACCTCACCTGATATCACATGTTATCAAAAGACAGTAGCCTAATATTCTCTATATAGTACATGTAGTAGGAATATGTTTTACTCACACCACTGCCAAGGAAGATAGCTTGAATATATCGAAGCGTAAAGTAAATCTCCTACACATATAAGAAGAACACCGGCCACAGACAGGTATAAGTGATACTATACTATGAACAGGCCTGAAACACATATCGTTGGTTGTAAAACAGATACTGCAGAGGCCCAGACCACAGTTACACAAAAGGATGATAATTTATTATCTTTTTAAAACTGTTTCGTTTCGGTTTTGTAAAATAAAGGAAATAATAAAATATAAAAAACACACAGGCACAGTATAGAATACTGCGAACAGGGGATATCGAATAGGAATAGATCTATGAATTGCTAGATATTGTATATGAATTATGTATAGTGATGAGTGATAGATGAGTGAAAATACAATAAGGTTGGCCACTGATCAGCATGAAAATGAACAAAAACACACACAAATACAAAACAAGAGAGAATATGAGCAGATGAATGATAGAAGAGAACAGGGACAGCATGGATCTTGATCAGTGGCCAACAAGTCAAGAGCGAACACAAAGAACTATATATATATATACATTTGTATATATACTGAAAGGATAAAGAAACGCAGGGTAAACATTTAAGGGGATTTAAAGTGATGTGTTTGATAATATATACAATATTTTATATGAGTATAAAAAACCCATCTTTAATCAACAAATTACCAAAATTTCATTAGATTTTGACCAATAATTCATTAGTAATTGAAGCACATTTGACGGTACCCCCAAATATCGCAAAGTGAAATCGACTGACTCGTCCCGATCGAGGTCGGTCGGAAACCTTCCAGTTTCTCTCAAACGACGAACAAGACTATGGTGGAAACATTCACACTGAACTGCTGGATAGCAACCTGTTGTTGCCTCTGACCTTGCATTAGCAATGCAATAGCCTGACCCCTCTGAACTTCTGTCAGCCGTACCATGATTGCAAGAGCTTCAAATTCAATGTAAATAGCGGAAAGCGATGTTTATACCTCAAGAGTATCAAGTGGTATGACAAGATGTTTTGACAAACTTGTCATAATTATTCTGCACGTGTTTTTTGCTTTTTATCACTTTCTCTATGTGGCATGGTTCAATACAAGGTTGAGTGACTTTAGGCACCGGTTTGAGTGACAAGTGACCAAGATAGTATTCTGACCGGTTTTCATAATTTTAGGCCAATCATTATACAAATTGTTGCATATATTGTTACCATGCGTTTCTTTATCCTTTCAGTATATATATTAACATGAAAATAACAAAACTAGATGTGAGCTGATAAAGAAACAAAGGGGTCTTTTTGTAAAAGAACTAGGGTCTGGTATCCGGATTCCCTTGTATCTGTTTCTTTCTCTTCAACCTGCAACTGTAAAGCGGTAAGGTACATTCAAGCAGCCCTTACACTCTCCCAGTCGTGGCTTGGCTCAGGAAAACTTAGGGGTCGTTCTCTTTTTAATGTATATCATACTCTAGCTTAAGGTGATCTCTTGCGTGGGTGTTGAATGTAGATATTTTTGAAACAGGCAGTTTGAATAACGAAAATTGTACACTTACATTGCAATGAGATAACACTTCACTAACAACGGGCCTTCCAAAATTACTGCTAATATAGTCGAAATAATTACAAATAACTAAATACTCATACATGCTGCTATTTTAGTTTTTGCACATATGGTCAGCAGATAATTTAGATCTACAATTCTAAATACCAACAAAAGAAGCTAGTAAAGTTAAGTTAAGAAGTAACTAGAAAGATAAAATAATTGAATATTTATTTAGTTTCCAAAATAATTTCCAAAACTCCTATGACTAACGTTGATTATAATCTTTTGACTTGCTTTATTATTTTTAAAATGCAATGATTGTTAGGTGAGTTATATGGGGCCATCATGATCCTCTTGTCCAAAATAATTTCACAAATCAAGGTGAGCTATTGTAATCGACTGTTCTCCTTTGTCTGTCGTCCATCTGGATCACCTCGGATCAAAAACTAGGTCAAATGGTCAAGTCAAACTAAACAATTGTTACAACACTCTATCAGCTACATTATTTTTTGTTTACCAATCATCATGAAAATTGGTACATGTAAGAATGTTTCCCATAATGATTTCTAGGACACATTCGAATCTGGGTCACCTAAGGTCAAAGCTAGTTGTTAAATCAAAAAACAACATTGTATACACTATAGAGGTCACCTTTTTCATCATGAAATTTTTTCAGAATGTCTATCTCAATTATTTCTAGGTCAAGTTCAAATTTGGATAAAGAACCAGGTCACACAGTCAAATGAAAGAAAAAACATTGTTAACACACACTAGAGGCCACATTTACTACAAATCATTATTAAAAAAAATTTAAAGGTTAACTTTGAATCTGGCTCGCCTTGGATCAAAACCAACTGTCTAATAAAAGAAAAACATTGTTAACAGTTTCTAGGGGCCGTATGTATTAACAATCATCATGCAATTAGTAATAATGTTTGCCTCAATGTGTTCTAGTTCAAGTTCGACTCTAGGTCACCTGGGGACAAAAACTAGGTCACACGTCCACATTAAAGGAAAATCTTGATAACACTCTAAAAGCCACATTAAACCAAGTATCAAGAAAATTGTCAGAATGTGTGTCTCAATGTGTTCAAAATGTTTGTCTCAATTATTTCTATCTCCAGTTTGGTCAAAATCAACGGTCAAATAAAAGAAAACTCTCTGTCAAATCTCTCTAGGGCCCACATTTATT
Source organism: Saxidomus purpurata (assembly GCA_022818135.1). Lineage (NCBI taxonomy): Eukaryota > Metazoa > Mollusca > Bivalvia > Venerida > Veneridae > Saxidomus > Saxidomus purpurata. The sequence continues at coordinate 30,418,599 of JAFMSR010000001.1, forward strand.
AAACAATAATCATGGCAATTGATCACAAGTTTTTTCTCAATGCTTTTAAGCTCCTGTTTTAATATGGGTCGCCTCGTGTGAAAAAACTATGTCACACAGTTTAATAACATAAAACCTTGTAGAAACTATATAAAGGCCACATTTATCAACCAATCATAACGACAACTAGTCAAGAACCTCAGTCATTGTTGGGTCAAATTTGAACATGGGTAACCTGCGGCCAAAAGCTATGTAATAAAAAAAACATAGTTATCACTGTATATGTCAAATTTATTAACCAAACGTCATGCAAATTAGTCAGAATATTCTTCTCAATGATTTCTAGGCAAGTCACTTGGGGTCTAAAACTAGGTCACAGGATCAAACCAAAGAAAAAACGTGTAATTTTTTACTCTAAAGGCCACATTAACAAATCATATTAAAATTGGTCAGGATGTTAGCCTTACTATGTTCAGATCGAGTTCGAGTATGGGTCAAATCGGGCTACAAACTATGTCACACACTAAAATCAAATTAATTCATTTTTAACACTGTAGAGTTCAAATTAATTAACATGTCATCATGATTATTGGTCAGATATTTTGTCTCAATCATTTCTATGCCATGTAAGAATCGGAGACACCTGAGGTCAGCAACTAAGTCACCGGATCAAATCAAAGAAAGCAACTTGTGAAACTCTCAAGAAGCCACATTTGTAAAACAATCATAATGAAAAATTGGTCAGAGTGTTTGTCTCAACGGTTTCTAGGCTAGGGCATCTTTGAATCTTGGTTACCTGAGGTCAAAACTACCTTAGATAGATCAAATCAAGGAAAATCTTTGAACCTAGAAGTCAAATATATTAGCGAATTATCATGGAAATTGAACAAATTGTCTCAATGCTATTTAGTAAAAGTTTGAATCCGTGTGACCTAGGATAGAAACTAGGTCATATTGTCAAATCAATTCTATAGAGCTACAGAGCATTCAATTTGATTTACATCAGGTTAAACATGAACACCTTACTATTCAGTTTATTAAGTGGTGCCGGTGGAAGTTCTGTTTTTACTGGATGCAACCTCACGCCATCTATTCCCCAACCGCATTATGCTGCATGTGGTATTTACAAATTTCGACAGTAGGTAATTAATGCTTTTGGAACTATAAACACAGCATTATTAGCTGTTTTGTCGACGTAATTTATAGATGTAGCTCCAGGGTCTGCGTTGTATAGACATATCATAGTTCTTTCTTTTGCTTGTATTATATCTTCCTTTAATATGTTTTCTTGGGAAGTATCAAATATATCTGCAGACTCATGGAAGTGATGACTGGTTCTGTAAATCCTTATTGCTGCAGGCTTACCCAAATCACTTGGCGTTTATATAGTATCGGATCCAGCATGAAGTAACATAATGTTCTTACATATATCGATGCCAAGACTTTGTTTCACGGCTAATTATATAAAAACATTTCCCATTTTTTCTTTCCTTCTGGAGATGCAGTTTCTGATCGGAATTAATGGCATAATAAGCAATAGAGAGCCACCTTCAACAATAAACATGACCTCTTTATTATCATGGAATAATTTCTTTACTGCTGCCACTGACTTTGTTAGCTCTTTTCCAAATGCAACTTTGTTGACTTCTCTCCCCAAGTGGCTAATTTCAAATAATACTGGTGGAAAAGTGCAAAGTTTATATCCGAAGTAGTCGTACAGATCTTCAACTGATACAAACTATTGGGCAGCTGTAACTAGTCTCTCTGGATCAATTTTCACATTCTCCTTATTAACATGTATAGTAGTCGTATCAATCATTGTGACAAATTGACTTTTTGTTTGAAAAGTCTCACATTAATAAAAAAATCGCAATGAAAATTGCCAGGATCTTTTTCTCAATAATTTCTAATTTCTACGTCATGTACGAATCGGAGTCACCTAAAGTCAAAAACTAGGTCACGAAATAAAATCAAGAGAAAGCTTATTAACACACACTGGGGGCCATATTTATTAATCAATCATCATGAATGTTAGAATATTTTATCAATGTTAGAATCTTGGTCATCTGGGGTTAAAAACTAAGTCACAAGATCAAATCGTAGATAACCCTTGTTATCACTCTTATAAACTAATCATTTAGTCACCTGGGTCAAAAACTAGGTAACATCGTTATATCAACGAACGACCTAGTTTACGCTCTCTAGCTGCCACATGTATTAAACCAGTCATCATAGAAATTTGGCAGAATGTTTTTCTCAACGATTTTAGGTCCAGTTCAAATCTTGGTCACCTGGGATCAAAAACAACGGTCAAAGAAAAGAAAAACATTGTTAACACTCCCTAGGGGCCACATTTATTACCCAATCATCACGAACATTTGTCAGAATACATGTCTAAACTATTTCTATTTCTATGTTTAATTCGAATTTTGGTCACCTGGTTTCAAAACCTACACTATTAAATTAAAGAAAAACCCTGTTATCACTTTAGAGGCCACATTTATTACTTCATACATCGTGAAAATTGGTCTTAAGATTTGTCTCATTTTTTTTTCTAGGAAAAAATTGTTTACACTTTAGATGCAACATTTATTAACTAATCATTATAAAGATTGGCCATAATATTTGTCTCAATAATTTTTAGAGCGAGTTCGAATCTGGCTCTCCTGGATTTGAAAACTAGGTCATATGTTCAAATCATTGAAAAACCTCATTTACACTCTCTAAAGACCACATTTATTAATTAATCATTATGGAAATTGGTCAACATGTTTGTCTTGATAATTTTTAAGTGCCGATTGAGTCTGGGAAAACTGCGGTCTAACACTAAGTTACACTGTTAAATTAAAGGAAAACCTTGTTAACTCTCTAGAGACCACGTTAAATATCCAATATTCTTGAATATTGGTCAGAATGTCTGAATAATTCTTTATCAAGTTTGAAACCGATTAATTAAAAGTCAAAAGCTAGGTAACTAGAACAAATCAAACTAATCTTGTTAACACTTCTGAGGCTACATTTTATACCTAATTGTCATAAAAAGTGTTTGGTATTTGGTTTGCAGCACTAATCACCAACTTTGTACAGTCACACTCCTTGGGTCAAAGTTCGCCAGGCCCTGGGCGTTATATTTTCGCATAGATAATAATGTAAGAAAAACATTTTAGAACCCACACACAACTTTTTATATCTCTCGTGGGATCACCATGGAAGGGTTAAGAAATACTTCTTGTCAGAAAATGTCAGACTAGAGCGTATTCCGTATGTAGCATTATTGTGTGGTCTTCTGCTTAAAGGTTGTTCAAATCATGCCCTTGAGGTTAAAATTTGCACTGCCCCGGGTATGGTATTTTTACACAAAAAGACATATATATTAAGTGAGACTTCAAAGTCTTGGTCTTAGATATTGGACTAGTAGCAGTATGTAGTTGCCCGCTACCAAATTTTGTTCAGGTACTACAGGATACTGCGAGACAGCTCTCTCATAAGATTCTTTCATTTTTTTGTTGAGTCCTGTAAGTACTCCTGAGCTTAATCATTTTTCTCTTCCAAATGATCTGCAGAAAACTATAAAGAGCTTTGGCGTTCTACCAAACATTAAAAGGCATTGCCTGTGTGTTTTTATACTGTGCTTAATCATATGCGTATGCCAGAGAAGGAATGTATTCTTTGATTCTTCTTTCCGATTGTGATTAAAAATAACAAGGCCTAGAGGTTTGGTTTTAATGTGCAGCTAAGTTAAGTTGTCGCCTACAAAAAAGTTCTAAACATGTTTTTGAGTCAAAATGACCACGTTATATGCAACATTTATTTCAGTTTTACATTATACAGTGGCGCCTGCGTGTGGGTTCCCCGGTTTCTTTCGCGTGCAACACGAACGCTACACGCTTCACGGTTCCACTCGATTAACCGTGTAGCCAATCAGAACTATGAATAAAACGTGTATCGTGCAGAACCGGGTTTAACCGTGCAGCCAATCAAATAAGCACACTAACCGTGCAGCCAATCAACATCGAGATGATATAGCCGGACATTTTAGTCATGTCTGACAACGTTTTATATTTGACAAAGTATGCCGAACTAAATGCCTTTGTTAATTGATAAGTGCTTCGGCAAATATATTCCTAATCTGTTACCATCTGTCTTGCAAAACAGAATAAAACCAAGTGATGACATTGCTACATTTTTATAAAAGGCTACACTGTATCTAGTCACCTGCACAGTCACATGAAGTTTGGACCCCGAAAAATATTTTTTATAAAACACCCCGGACCGACTATCAAGCATATATAATACAAGTTATGAAACAACAAAAACCAACTTACCTGAGTCCCCTTGTTTATTGCTTAAAATTCACGATAAATCCAAACAACCTCGAATATCCACTAGTGTCTATCAATAAAGCATTGATTATGCTCTAGAATCATGCTAGTGTCCATATTTTTAGTCCACACATTCAATCAGAATTTTGTCAAAATTTTCACAAAATACATGAACCTAAAACAATCCGGCCAGCGATTTAATGGCGTTAGAGTTAACTCCCGTGCTTGTTCCGCGCTACATAGATTCGCTGTATTGGGTTTTCCGGTACCAGTACCGGCACTGTAAAAATAGTAGACGAATAACGAATCCGACTTTATTTGAAATTTTAGGCGCGCTTTTGACTGACAGTTTACAAAATATCTTTTGCTATAAAGCTTTTAGAAAACATATTTCGTCGAATTTTTATAGTTGCAGACCCACTACAAAACGTTTTTGGTATTATTTATTATACAACACTGTACATGTATATGCATCTATCGGAACTTGCAATAGGGCAAATTATACGTTTACATAACCCATGTCTGCATATCAGAAGTTTATTTTCTCCTATGTATTCATAAACTATAACATTGTTATTAATAAGTTCAGGATTGCAAGTTTCTGTTGGGTTTCCATTGCAGATGTTTAATTTATATGTTATAGAACAGACATCATGAATAGATTGCCTTGTACAATTATTATTTTCAATATTTAAGTCAGGCAAATCAATTTAAGTTTCACCGATATAAGATAACCACTCTCCGCTAATATGAAAAATTATCTTGCGGACTAGCTTACAACCATTCATAACTCGCCAAGCATAGCATACTCAGCATCGTCCGCATAATTTTTACATATAAAATATCACATTTTATGACTTGTGACAATGTATATTCGAATTTACGTTTTACTCTATTAACAGTAGCGTGTTTGAAAAGAAATAGAATATATTTCCCAAGTGTGTTTGCATTTAAAGATTTTGTAAATAAATGCGATTAAAACGGTGGGAAAATAAATCTACCATACCCACTGAGTTGCCGATAAGGAAATCCCACCCTTAGATTGAGGTACGTCCAAACAAAAACTAGGGGGAGCCTCGTTTTAGGGACGTATCTCAATCCTCGTGTGGGATTTCCTTATCAACAACTCATGAACATGGTAGATTCAATTTTTCCAAAAATAAAAATGAAGTCTGACAATTAAAAAGATATTGATACGAAATAAAAAATGTTATTCTTTATTATCCCTATTGTGATTACAACATATTAGTTGATTATGGCGAGTTAATCAAAGCGCTCATATTCAAACCTAAACTAAACGAGTAGCTTTTATGTGCCATGCCTAACAAACATTTTCTGCCACATGAACAAACTGACGAACTTATAAATTTAAATATTGCTGTTTTCAAACCCCAAAAGAAATAATTGCCAGAAGCAGTTTCATGATTATTTCCATAGCGCCCTAAATCTGCACATCAGATTTGATAGTTCTAACCACAATCACATGAGGTTGGGAAAAATTCATTTTTAAGAAACACCCATGACCTACTATTAAGTATATACGTATGCTTGATAGTAGGTCTCGGGTATTTTAAAAAAAACGATGTTTTTGTCCAAACCTCAGGTTACTATTAAACTTAGCTTAGTATTTCAGTTATTGTATTTACATGATAAATTTTTACAAAAAACTTGAAAATTATGGAATTCGTGGACCATTGCTAGACTAGTTGTCATCTGTTTTGAAGGATAGAGTCATGAATGTCGTAGATGAAGGTGAACATTCCACCAGTGTTAAAGTAGAGTCAGGGGTTCCCCAAGGGAATGTACTTGGCCCCCTAATGTTTCTTTGTCACATTAATGATTTACCTGATTGGGTAAAGTCTACAGTGAGATTATTCGCGGGCGACTGTCTATTTTATAGACAGATTAGAACAAATCAGGGCCATTTAGCTCCTCAGCACGACTTGAAACAACTTGAACACTGGGCTACATTGTGGGTAATAATTTTTAATGCTAAAAATGCTATATCTTAAGTGTACGCCAAAGTTCTTTTTTCTATGAATTAGACAAGACCATTTTACAACAAGTTAATACAAACCCGTATCTTAAACTCACCATTTCCCAAGATTTAACGTGGACAACCCACATCAACAACATTTGCAAGAAAGCGAATTCAACTATTGGATTTTTAAAATGCAATCTCAAAAACTGTGCACTAGAATCCAGGAAACTAGCTTACATATCACTTATCCTTTCTACGTTGGAATATGGCGCGGTTATCTGGGACCCATATTTAGTTAAAGACATAAATTCAGTTGAAAAATCCAACGCCGTGCAGCATGATTCATCATGAAGGACTACAAATCAAGAGACGATGGCTGTGTATCCTGGATACTGGAGACCATGAAACTTGACAGTCTACAGCTGCGTCTGAAGAGCTCCAGGTTATTCTTCATGTTCAAAATCATCCGAGGTATGGTGCCGGCAATCGACTAATCGAATTACTTAACACCCATTAAAACAAAAGACAGATTAGGCCAAAACAATACAAAGATAGTGTGACATCAAATATAGTTAACAACTTTAACGTAAACAGTGAATGTTATTCAGTAAAAACATCAACAACAGATCAGTATAAACACTCATTTTTATATTAAGGCAGTGCAGGATTGGAACAGTTTAAGTGAAAGTGTAGCATGCACAGAGACAGTTGTGGGTTTTAAAACCGCCCTCTCACATCAATACTAAGTGACCAGACACTCTTCCGTGGTGTTATACCAGTATTGGGTTCTAACGACGTATTATACAGATATTTGAAACTCCACTAATTCTTTTTTTAAACAGACAACAAAAGTAATCAAAATTATATAGATCTACATGTATTTAAAATTCTGACAGACCTGCTTGATGCCTATTCTCGGCTTCGCCGTGTCGCCATACTGACCAGTAATCTAATCAGATTTATAGGTCGCGTTAATTTCTTCATTCGGTAAAAGGTGAAAACTTGGTCTTTACCGTAAACTCATATGCAAGTTTAAATTTATTTCAAACGAAACAAAAGACTTTTAACAAAGTAGAATTGTTATAAAAACAATCTGATAGTTACAAGCTAATGGTAGATATTCGTCTTGTTTCAGTTCTATTCTTGGTTATTGCACATTTAAGAATTAAAGATTCATAGAGACTAGTAATAAATCACCTTTCCCGAATGTAAATGATTTATCAGTACCCGGATGTGCGACGCCGAGAATCTATATCTATAAGCACTCTGCCAAATTATACTTGTCTTATAAATTACACAAAAACAGTTTTGTAGTGTTACATCATTAATTCCCATGACTTAAAAATGAATCAGAAACAATAGTAATTAATGAACAAACACTATATACAAATATTGGTACGAATGTTTTGGTACGAAACATGTAAATGAAACAGACAATAAGAATAATTTCGTAAAGGTGTTTCCAAGTTATACAATATCAAGCGCTCTACATTTTCAGTGGTCTGCAACTATAAAATTCGACGAAATATGCCTTCTTAAAGCTTTATGGCAAAAGATCTTTTGTATACTGTCAGTCAAAAGCGCGCCCAAAATTTCAAATAAAGTCGGATTCGTTATTCGTCTACTATTTTTACAGTGCCGGTACTGGTACCGGAAAACCCAATACAGCGAATCTATGTAGCGCGGAACAAGCACGGGAGTTAACTCTAACGCCATCGGTAAGTTTTAGACTCGTGTATTTTGTGAAAATTTTGACAAAATTCTGATTGAATGAGTGGACAAGAAATATGGACACTGGCATGATTCTAGAGCATAATCAATGCCTTATTGATAGATACTAGTGGATGTTCGGGTTTGTTTGGATTTATCGTGAATTTCAAGCAATAAACAAGGGGACTGAGGTAAGTCGGTTGTTGATGTCTCATAACTTGTATTATATATGCTTGATAGTCGGTCCGGGGTGTTTTATAAAAAATATTTTTCGGGGTCCAAACTTCATGTGATTGTGCATAAAATGACCTATACGACGTTGGGACGTTTACAGTACATAAAACTCAAATTAACAACAGTATATACGTCATTAACTTACACTGTGGGGGCATAAAAGGACCTATATTTTGAGAAATACATTTTGCTTTGTGCAAAATGCCGCCTTCGCTGGTATTTCATTACAAATGGTGTAAAAAAGTCTAAGGGCGACAACTACGCAAAGCAGAAACAAGCAAAGTCCGGTATACGGAACTGAACGTACAACATCTTACCCTCACGAGTTACCTCGCTTTAAGTTTTAATCTATCGAGGAACACGACATTCCCCGTCTGATTTTGGATAAAAATCACCCATATAGTACCACAAGAAAAAATTCTAAACACTTATCACTATACCAAAAATAATATAAGAACTTAAATTTGCAACACTTCACATGAACCTTAATAAACAACCCCTGAAGTTTACTTGAACCTTAAATATTACAAATGTAGTATAGTATCCTATAACTGTGGTAGAAGTAATGTTTTACCAGTAATTTACACAGAAAACTGCACACATTCAAAGTGTGAGCAGAAATACCTGAAAAACAATACATAAAATGTTACTGATAGTCATCACATGAATTCTTCTAAACAAAACCCACAACGTTTATAAAGTGAATGCTATTTCCTAGCTATATATCTGCAACAGAAAGGCACTATTCATCATTCAACCTTTACTTCACCAGAATGTAACACAATTTTGTTAATATGAAACTGACATTTTCAACTAGTGCATTTCTTTTGTTACTTCAGTTTCTATGCTGATAATACAGTAAGTTATTGCGAAACCAAAAGCACCACTTTTGTAATAGGACGCACAAAAATATATGTTTACCATCTTTCATAACGCGCACTGACACTTTGCGTACCAAGTTATCTGAACTTGGAAATACTTGATCAACAAAACCGACTTGCCACTGAATACGCGGTAAGTTGTCATCAACAAGTAGAATTACATCTCCAGTTTTGACATTTTCAGGTTCCGTTTGCCACTTTTGTCTAGTTTGTAAGTTATGCAAGTACTGGCTTTTCCACCGTTTCCAAAATTGATCTGCTAACACTTGAACTTGTCGCTATTGAGACCTATACATGTCTTTAACACCAAAATCTTTGCGCAGTGCAATGTCAGAATTCTCTTTATGTGTCAACAACATATAAGGCGACAGAATGGTGGGCAAAGTTGGATCATCAGAAACAGTTGTAATTGGTCTAGAATTGATTATACACACAACTTCAGCCATAAGTGTACACAAAAAATATTTGAAAATCTAGAGAGTTTTGTTTTACCTGACAATAATACCCAGTCAGTTTTGTCCAAAGATTATGAGTATTTATGTGCTGGCCGTTAAATGTTTTAAGAAAAAAAAAGTTGCATGATGTATGTCAAATAGCAATAATCAATCTAAAGATAATTCATTGAAGAAATTTAATGCATTACAGACCGTGAAAACATTATTGTCTTTTTGCCGCCTTTTTATATTTCTATAATTTTAAATTTCATAATATTCTTCGCTTTCCTGCTTAATGGTCAGTCTGCATATTATCTTATACTTTATATATATTTCTTACATACATGAATATACCAACTTATTCACGCATAAATTCGTCTGCTGCATTTTATATATTTAGTTATTTGGCAGATACCATTACCTAATGGTCATCAAGAGTTTTCATATTGTGCCCCTGGGGTTACAATTGACCACATCCCGGGACTGGTTACTTTTCATAGACTTATATAAGACTTTTTTTTGGAAAATCTTCATCTCCATAATTACAAGGCGTAGTTTTCATCTCTCTAAACTTTGCGTCTATGTCAAAATTGGCCCCGCCCTTGTGACCAATATTTTAGTTTTTACAGCGACAACAAACTTCTAGTTTTATTTTACTTTCTGCGACACGGTTGTTAACCTTGTATTAAAATGGTAGCAAGGTGATTTATCGGGAGACACTCAAAATCCCCTTAGTCATAATCCCCTTGGTCCAAAAATGGCATAGTAGTCATAATCCATTCTATAGATTTTACAAGGTATTCATAATCCCCTCAATTGATTTTACATTTTTTATGAGAAAGAAGTGTGAATAAATGTGTAATTATAATCATTTTATTGTTTTCCTATCATTTGCTATAGTAAAGTAAAACTAGAGACAAATAAAACATTTAGTAATGTAAATGATTTAAAAAAAAAATTCATTCAATATATGCTTTTCCACTTGTAAAATCCATTGAGGGGATTATGAATACCTTGTAAAATCCATCGAAGGGATTATGACTACTATGCCATATTTGGACCGAGGGAATTTCTACTGAGGGGATTTTGAAGTACACTCTATTATTTTATTTTTTCGGTGGTTTATCTAAATAGAACGGTGGATTATATCCCGATAAACTCACTGGCCACTCAGTGAAATTATCAAAATCTGTTACCCGGTTCAACGTCAAAAAGTATACCGAGTGTACTGAATGCCGGAAACTATATGACGATGACGTCGTTAAAATGACGTCATATTTGCGATACTTTCTGATGACGTTCCCCGCAATTTTCGACATTTTATTGAAATAAACTCAGTTTGAGACATAAAATAAACAGAAAAATTGGTGGTATCGATGTTATGTCACGATAATTTCACTCGTGAACACCAAAAGTAGTTATGTTCACTCGTGGCTGCGCCATTCGTGAAAATATCACTTTTGGTGCCCACTCGGTGAAATTATAACGTGATATTACACCGAAACCAACAATTATCCTCTATTTCATCCGTTGCTCTTACTTTTGTAAACGTAACAACATAATAATCTTATTCAAACTTCGCGGACATACACATTAACTCAAATATATACAATTCCTCATCTTACAAAAAGCAGATATTATTGGAATTTCCGATAAGTATAGCAATTTCTCTGTGTTCCAGCAAACAAAGGAAGTATACTTCGTTCTTACGTCATGGTTTGGAAACATTGAAACGTTTTATTTTATGTTTTTCGGTGGTTTATCGAAATATAACGGTGAATTATATCCCGATAAACTCACTGGCCACTCAGTGAAAATTATCAAAATCTGTTACATTTGTACCAGGATTAACGTCAAAAAGTGTACCGAGCGTACTGAATGCTGGAAACTATATGACGATGACGTCGTTAAAATGACATCATCTTTGCGATGCTTTCTGATGACGTTTCCCGCAATTTTCGACATTTTATTGAAATAAACCCAACAAAAGTAGAGTTTTAGACATAAAATAAACAGAAAAATTGTTGGTATCGATGAAATATAATCTCACTCGTGAAAACCAAAAGTTGTTATTTCCACTCGTGGCTGCGCCACTCGTGAAAATATCACTTTTGGTGCCCACTCGGTGAAATTATAACGCGATATTACACCGAACCAACAATTATCCTCTATATGTTTATAACACGTTCTGATGAGAATAGTCACCTTTCTGATTGTGCCTTAACTATGCCATTTTCAACATTTGTTTTCAAATATCAATATCCATGTATAATTTCGTTAGAATTAACGGTTTTTCCTATATGAACAATCATGTTTGTGTTATATAGAACAAAGACGTGTTATTGATACTAAATATTTTATTTTTTTACTTTTCACATTAAGTACATATATGATAATGATATTACAAACGTACTTGCTTATACAAAATATCAGTTAAACAACTTGGTGCACAAAAAAAATTGACTGAATTCAGTCACTAACTGACCATACATTCATAGCATATATGAATCTGTACTCCAAGACGATTCGAATATGATTGAAATTGCATTTGACTGAATTTCAGTCATTCCTGATTTCACTATCTGCAACTGAAGAAGCAATGAAAGTTTTTTGGTAAACAAAGTAAGAAGCTAGGCCGACAGTGACTGAATTCAGTCACGAAATAGCATTCATTTAGGCTATAATTGTATCTGATAGAATTCAGTTATTTCTGTTTTCACTTTCCTAAAATTTTGAAAACAATTGAAATACTGAAACCAATGACTGTTTTTCCGTGAACAAAGATGGAAGCTAGCCGAATTTGGCTAAATAGCATGATTTATAACACATGGAAATTCACCGATACAGGCTGCAAAATAAATGTATTCACTCAAAATTATTATTAATATCCTTGTTTATAACAACAGTATGTTAAATAAACAGGTGTGTATATCGATCTGGTAAATAAACATGCATGCAAACAAAAATAGTAAAGTACAATTCAGTTAAAAATAAATATATTATAAAGATATACTTTTTCGAGGTAATCGTTCTAAGGCCAAGAAAATAATTATCAGTTACTTTGCTACGTCTTCATGTTCTAACATTCACTAGCGACATTTAACAATTGTACAAATTGCGTATATAATTTTACATATCTATATATTAAAATTTAGAAATAAAATATGATTATTTTGTTTTCATGTTATGTTACCAGATCCAATATAACAGCAACAACAACAACACACTTGATGAAAAAAATGAATAACAGTGCAGAAAATGAGCGCACTCCATTCAAACAAAACATCAATAAAAGAATTGGATATAAACTGAACAGAACAATGAAATGGTCGCACTTTGATTCAAGTTATTGCGAGTAATACAACAACACTTATCTGCAAACTGGGAGGGTAAATCTCAAATCAAGTCGGATTATACCAGTTTGGGGCTAATAAATACGATTAAAACTACGCTTATAAGCTAACCTGTAACCTTTGTTTACAAGAGTATACAATTGGGCATTATTTTCCACCTACATGGAGTAGTAGAAATATGGTTAAACCTGTCTAAATGGCAGTCATCTGCCTTAACATGCCAATTCATATGTTTCCTAATGTTCCATTTTAATTTGAATATAAGCATAAAACAAAATTATTTAAAAGAAATGTATACATTTACAGCCAAACAGTCAGTCTAAACATCAAAACTATAATGTGAGATATCAACATGTATGCATTATAAAACATACGCCGTCTAGCATCCAGGACAGCTAAAACTTAAATACAAACTTAAGGTAAATACTTTCTGTGATAAAATCATTTTTATTGATGGTAAATAAACTAATTTCTTAAGACAAAAAACATGGTGTAAGAAACCACCTGAAAAATAATCAGGTAAATACTTTTCGTGATAAAAAGCATTTTCATTGTTTATAAACTAAGTTCTTAAGATTATAATTATGACTGAATGCGCCGCCGTTCTGTTTAAAATTCTACGTTTAAAACGAAACACGACCATAATTATCACAAGCACTGTAAAGTTCAGCAAAGGGTCGTACAGAGCCTTTAGATATGGATGTATCAATGGACATGTATCTTCAGACTTCCAAAGACAGTCGAGTTTTGAGCATTTTTGATGTAAAATTGTAAATAAGTATTGCTATTATGTCCGATATTGATCATCCCCCCCTTTTAGGCTTCATAACCCCATCCCCTGTCCGTTTATCAGCATCCGTACTATACAACAAGTCATCTGAGTCACTGTTAAGACTTGCCCAGTCGACTTTTGATTATCCTCTTGGGATGATTTAAGGCATATGCAATTTTCCTTTGTAACTGTCTCCCGATACTCTCCAAAAGGTAGCCTGAAAAGGAAAGATATATTACCTCTTGCACTTCTAAAAAGAAACAATATCTATCTAGCTGAACTAAATAAAAGCCTCAAAGCATGTATTAAGTGTCTGAGACAAAAGTGAGAAAGTCTGTTTTACTGAGGTCGGTAAAAGAGACTTTTCATCACATCTCAAAAGCTGAATTAGAATCCCATTTCACGATATTATATGTTACTCCCTGTCAATCCATGTTATCATAATTCAAAGCGGATCATTAACCTGCTGATAGGAATTTCTGTGGTACAGTTAATGGTTTTCTTTGATGACATCGAAAGTTAATATTTATTACACATTAATACGTTTTGAAGAAACACTTATATATAATGTAGAAGCAACTTGACATGATATTTGGTACGAAACAGTAGTTTGGTATATTTAAAAGTGCTTCCTGTGTGTCATAATACTGTCAGATATTCAGTTGATTATCACAAATAAATATATTCAATCAATTGATTATTTCAAAACGAATGTTAAATCCTCCCCCCCCCCCACCCCCCAAAAAAGACCAGTAACTACACCTCTTTGACTTATATAATAGAGTTTATCCATAAGGGCTAAATTGTTTTAAACATTTGCTGTCCGTGAACAGTTTTGTTCTGAATGTTTTGTGTCTTAAAAATGTTGAATTAGTTTTCTCTGCCCTTAATCTGAACATGTATCTCAAAATATAAATCAAACTCATAAAATGTACTTACTGTTTTGGTACCCATAACTTGTGTTCCCATGTCGTCATGTACATTTTCCGGTTCCGGTACGTTGAGAAGTTTCTGTTCTGTAGAACGTTCTTATGAAATTAACGTTTTCATTATGGCTGTCGTTATTTACGCTCAGCATGAGAGCTTCGTTCTGCTATAAATTCGAGTAAACGTGGTGAAAACTAACGTCCTTTTGATGATATCAAGTTTATTGTTTCAATCAATAACAACACACTAACAACGCTATAATACTCCTTTCCCTCTGAACGAAAGCTCTATCAAGTGCCAGCATAATCTTCGATGCAGCATTAAATGGAACTGCAACATTTCCAAGCATTGCCTACACAGTCAACTATGTATCTTACTTTGTGAAGTTTTAACACTCTATCTAGTGAAAACTAATTTGGAATAATTATGTTATATGCTACAACACACTTATCTAATAAACATGTAGCTGAGTGTACTCCTACAAGGAGCATTCAACAGTCCTTTCTTGTATTTCACTTTCAGAATTTACAACCAAAGAGATGTATCTCAAGAAATACATTACAGGCTTGGGACACATTTATATTGGGCACTAATGATAATGTTCTACATTTATTGCTGGCAAATACCGCTAATGTTCATAATACCGTGCTGATAATTAGCTGACACTGACAGGTTTTAGATATTTTATATGGCCGGTCTGGTATCTCGGGTATTACGTTTTAAATGAAATGCAACAAAGAAATGAATTTGTGAGGAAATTTGATCTACATGCAGATTCCTGATGCAGATTAATATTTCAAGTTAAACGCGATTTGTCACGTCACTCATTTGCCTAAATGAACCAGGTCTGATCTCAACGCGCATGTTCGTTGGAAACATAAGATATAAGTATAAATACTACTACTTCTAAAAAAATAATAATTATTATTATAACAATAAAAATACTGATAATAAATTCTTTATAGGCTGAGATTGATAGCCCTTGAGGACTTTTCTGTGTTTGATAACACTGTATCATAAAAAATTACTTGCAAACCTTAACTGACCACAACACTGACCCCATGCTTTTAACAAATGTTCTGAGAGAATTAATGGTTTTATTACTTCAAATGTGGAACTACTGGGATTTTTGTTGTGAATTTCAGTGCACAGGGAATGATCAAATATTGACAAGCTTTATATCAGTATATGCTCTTCTTTTTACATAGAAGAAGTAACACACAGTTTATTTCATAACTAACATAAAGTTATTTCCTATTTTACTGAAAAATAAATATTTTTAGTTTATAGATATACTTGATGTTTCTATCATACTGAAAGGTATCATCTAAACAAAAGAGATATCTCTTAAATGTAAAGATATATCTCCTTCTCTGTGATATGTTGGTGATAGATATCTTTACAGTTATATGCACATAATTATATCTATCAGTAAGATTTTTCTCTTCAAATATAAGTGGTATCTGAAAAATATAACCTTCCATGCAAACGAGATATCTCAAGAAACTGAGACTGACATATCACTAAAGCACATTAGATATCCAAAGGGCATTTAAAATATTATATTTATTATATCATATTAGAGATATCTTTCAGATTTGCAGGGGTGTCTTTGTAAGACAGAAGGATTTCCTTCATACCAGATCGGGATATCTGCAGTTTTTACCAGTGATGGAAAATCTCATCTTACACCCCTGCAGAGCCTCGGTACCGCCAAAACAGTTACCCTCGAGCCAGATATTTCCATTTGCACGTGTAACCAGTGAAATATTCTTATTATCTTTCTAATAAAAAAGATAACTCTGTATGGTCATAATAAAGATACCTTTCTTCAAATCAGAGGTATATGTCATGATTAAATAGAGCATACGACATTGGTATTTGTATGTTTAACATATAGTAGGAGAGATATCTAAGATAGACAAAAATATTTCTCAATTACAATCAATGTGTAAATTCAGAAACTGTGTTTAGAGCTTACATGAAGTAAATTAACTATAACTGAATAAAAATGTATATAATAATTATTTAACTGAGCTGTCATTAAACAAACAAAAATTATTTATATTGTTATTTAACGCTTAAATCTTCAATTCTGTGTGGTGAATGTTAGTCCCAGCGAGTAATGACCACAATAATTTATACAGGTGCTGCATTTCAAATCCAAAATTATCGAAATACTGCAAGATGAGGGTTTTATGACCCATGCCTAATAACACTTAATGATAGGTGCCAATCATAGAAAAGTTACCCAGGGCTACCAATCTCGGTCTTTAAAGAAGGTAACATGTATGGAATGTGAAAGAATATTCATAACTCATTTAACTTATTTAAAACATGGCCTTCTGAAAACAAAAAGAAGTGGCTGATCGCCGTGTTGTATAAGCAACGTTTACATAATTAAGGTAATTCAGACCGACAAACATATGAATCAGATCTGCTACATTTCAGCAAAGGCTTATCAGTGTAGCTAATCACTGGTTACAGTAAACACCTCATAAAAACCCAGGAACCTGCTATGCTGACCAACTAGCCTCACATCAAATGCCAGATGTTATATTTGAGAATTCATTGACCTATACTGGTACAATATAACTGGAGAGAAAATTCATTTATGAGATTCATTTGCTTATGCCTAGACTTATAAAAGTCTGTTGAGATTGAGAGGCGTTTTTTCTCTGAAGTCTTATTTTCTTTAAGAAAAATATCTCTATCAAAAATTTGTCTCAATCAAAGCTCATCTCAACATACTTATCAAATGTGATTCTTGGTTACCTAATCCAAGGAGAAACACATCAGTGGTTTAACAGTAAAGAAATTTTATTGCCGTCTTGGCAAGTAATTTATGCTCAAGTAGCATGGACCACAAGAAGACAAATGAGCCTTGAAAAATCTGACCAGATGTTGAAGTAGGGAACATATCTGATTATAACTAAATTCTCAGTTGGAGTTTTGGGTAGCACATTTTATTTTAGAGATCAGCAGGCATTGCATTTTTATAAGGTATATATCACACGTGGATTATTTGTAATACATATATAGTGTTATTCAAGAAGACAGTGTTTTAAAACAAAGAAAAATGAAATTCAAAACAATAACAAAACAATTTTAGAGATCAGCTGACACCTACTACAAAGACAACTGTATGCATTAAAAGGCCACATATTAATAGACTGCGACTTTTCCAAAAGAGCTTCACACTGTTTACTTACTGAAAATCTGTTGTGCATTACAATAAGTAACTCAGACAGATTTGCAAAATGTGCAATTTAAAATGTTAAAAGACTTTCCGCTTCCTGTTCGAGCACAGAAAAACATATCTTTTCCAGATGAATATCCCTCTACAACATTTTTTTTATTTTCAGGAATATTTGCGTATTTCATTTTTGTAAACCATATGCAGTGAAACACATAATTGTTTCCAACATATTATTCAACTAAATTCATAATTTGCTCAATTTTTACATTTATGACAAATTTTGTTTAGAACCTATTTATTATCTGCGTATAAATATAATGGTCAGCTTTATCTTTCTCTAGATACATCTAAGTACATGCCAGGTTGTACAGATATTTCTGTTTCATGACCAGATGAAAGGGTTCCCCTTTGTGTTATCTAACACATAATAAATGACTATAGAAGTCAATCTAGGGTCACATTATATAATGAACACTTCTTCAATAATTCCTTATTTCATGGCAATTATAGAACCAGGCACAATCTGCCCGGTTCTGATCGCATTTGTCCAGTCGTTAGAGTCAAGGGAAGGAGAAATTGTGAAGATGTTGTAAAATGTCCAGAAAAGACGAGGTAATGACTCTAACCACTGATGCCAGTCTAGCCAAGAAAGAAATTTTCTGGTGTTGCTCTATTTGTTCTACTTAAAATGTATAATTGTTGCTGCTAAATCTCCTAAAATAAGGGAGATATCTTTAAAATTCAGAGATAACTTCGTAAATTAGAAGATATCTTTCTTTTAACAGAAATATCTCTCATGTTTTGAAAGATATCTCCCAATACTTAAGATATATCTTTCAAAGTAAAAGAGATACCTTACAATGTAATAGAGATATATCTGTATCATGCAGACATATCATATCTTCTACATAAAAAAATATATCTCTGAGAAAGATATGTCTGTTTAGAATAAAATATCTCTGTTACTAAGAGAGATATGGAAAGATATCTCTCAAACGTGTTAAAAAGATATCCCTGTAAGTAAAAGAGACATCTTTTGAGGTTCAGGAGATACTTTTGTGTGGTACAAAGATATTTCTCAGCGTGAAAGAGATCTCTGTTATGATGAAAGATAGCTCTTTGATATAGGAGATATATCTCTTCTATTATTTAATCAAAACAGACATATATATCTAATTTCATACAGATATCTCCTAAAATAGGAGAGATATCTCTGTTAATTATTGTAGCTCTTGGCCTTACCGCAAACACTCTTTTGTGTGAAAAAATGTTATAAAATCCTTGACTTGTCAAATAATGATTAATGAAATGGAAAAGGAATTGTTAAAATTTACTAGAAAAACACTGAGTTAATCATGTTTAAAAAAGAAATATGTCTTATACTTAGTTACTTGTAATATAAGTTTAATTAAGACCCATTGTACTTTCCTAATTCAACATATATTTTAATATAATTTATAATTAGTATACTACTGCATGCAATGCTCTAACAGGCTGCTTAGATTGACCCTGTAGAGATGTTTGCGGCTATTAATGTCAGATTAGGTGGTGTTAGGTCATTTATCAGAGACGTGTTTATTGATACAATTCCATGCTGATGATTACCTGGCAGATAAAAAATCTATGGAAATAAGGGATTTTGGCATATATAATACAAATATGTTTGTTGGTCTGAATTGCGTTGCATTTGTTGAACAAAAAACCAAAAATACCATTAACATTAATATATAATTAAATAATAAATTGTAGATACTCTTTAGTTTATACTATACCTAGGTTGCAACGGTAAGCCCCATGCGTGACCAATTGTACTGTCAGGATGATGTGCCTGACTCACCTTTATGTTATATATGGAATTTATTTTTTACATTCTTATTATTACTTGCGGGAGCATCGAAAAAGTTCTTTTGGGTGACTGTTCGGAATTTGTCCTCTCCGTAAAAGTTACATTTATTAAAGAATAAGTATTAAAAATGGTAGTACATGTATCATATGCATAAAAGTCCATTTTAAAGTGTTCGGCCGGTAATTTCTATTTTAGCCTTCTATCTACATGCATAACAATATCTTTTTTTAGTTTACTCTATTGTGAAATGCAAAAGTGTAGTCAATGGCGAATTAATTGTGTTGCTAAATGAATCACAATTGATGTCAATATATAAATGACTCTAGTGTTTGTGTAATGTGAAATATTCCATGCGTAAATTAGTTTTGGGCTGAATTAATGTAATTCACAAACCTATCTATGGTCGCATTCGGAACACGATGATGTCCCTAAAATGTCAAATGAATAATATGTTGTACGTAATGTTGTGCGTAGGTAGCAAGCCACTTTTCTTGCTAGTTATTTAAGATACAGTTTCAATTTCACGAATTGTACTTCACACGTATGTTTATAAAATACTTACATGTATTCTACTGTGATAGTTTAGGGAGATAAAATTAAAATTATTTTATAACAACATCTGATTAAATAAATTTAAAAAAATACGTATATGTGTGTAGCAAGATTCTGGCATTAATAGTTTTCTTGACTTTTGATGATCGGCTTATTTGTGGGAAATATATCTTTTAAAGGCGCAGATGGCACTTCGAACTTACTGATCGAATACAAAAAACAAAATTTATTGATAGAATAGCGACATAACTATGTCGTTCTATTTACTCAAAACAGTGTTAATGTATGCATATCTTTCGTATTATAGTGATTTTGTCATGAAACACCTTGCCAGAAAACCTTTTCTATTTGTGTTTTTAGATATCATTGGCACTGCGCTTTAAATTTAACTTGTACTTTCTATTTATAAAGTTTTGAATGCAATTCAGTTGAAATTTATTCGTGCATACATGTAAGATATTTATTATAAGGTACATAACATTGTTAAAAATAATACATACAAAACATAGAGAATAATGGCTTCCTTCTCAATCCTAATAGTCATGTTTGGTGCATGTACTCTGAACCATATACAACTTTATTTGTTGCTGAATTTCTTAATGGTGTGTCACACGTCATTATACTAGTCCTGGGATTCGTCAAGTATGAATCTGATAACTTGACTTTGAGTGATCTGTAACCGGCACTGGAGTGACTTAGTTTAGCCAGAATACCAATACGAGCAAGAATTATCAAAGTAACACAATTACTGTATTAAAGCACTAAGCAACGTTTTCTTTGTTTGAACGCAGAAATTGCTACAGTGTCTGTATAAAAATCTAACCCGAGAATTAACATTTTTAAGTAAAGAGACAAATACATGTATGTGCACTCTATGTACAATACCCAAGCCTAGATTCTTAACACTCTTCTGGGAAGAAATTCATAACCGTAACAAACAACTTTGGTAGAATTATATTTCTTAATGTCCTTAAAGCCCATTCATTTTTACCTAAAGTGCAGAGAACATAAATTTTATTGTCAGCCAGTCATGTTGAACAATAGCACATAACTCTGCCTAGTTTTTCTGAAATTTACTTTGGATCCTTGATGGCGTATGAAATAAGTTTGCAGTCTGAATCAATTCACATACATATCGTTACATAACAGAGAAAAAGTAATGGCTTAGGGTACTTCCATTGAGTCCTCAACAACTGCCCTTCTTTGGTATATACGAACCTGTGTTAACGTTTTCAAAGTAACAGTAAATTGTGCCGGTAATACATCTTTCTTGGACAGATACGTGCTACAGCTACATGTACATACGGATACATTTATGGGACTTGCATAATTCAACTCTCTGAATAATTTGTTGAAAATTCAAAACAATAATATAACTGTTTGGTTTAGATCATACGTACGTGCATATTCTGATTACACACCGCGTCATTTACGATGGTACAGCGGCGACGTCTGGTCTGCGCTGCAGTCGCTTGGTAACAGGTTATTGAATAAAAATTTTAGATGTAGAAATTCACTTTAATAAGAAAACATTGTTGTTGAAGATAAGCATGCCTTGTAGAATCAATGACAAACAATAGCAGTTATAGCAAAAAGCCCTAAAATAAAACCAATCGAACACACTGAGTTATTGTTGTACTTATACCGTTTAAGCACTTACTCACAAATTCATAACAAAAAGTCTTAAATGAGTATTTAAAACTGGTATGAAATTAAAAGTAAAAAATGGCTGCGATCGTCGGTATTGGCTCGCTTTATAAGGTATTGGCCCAGCCGGCTTAATAGTACATAATCAAAGCTTTACGGGTTTTGTGTAGTGGACGGACATGTAATATATACTAACACGTCACCAAAAACAGACAAAACGTATGGAGAATGCTCAACAAAATTGACTGTATAATATTTGTTTTTAAACATAAGTGATGTAACCGATACATTTACCGTTGGACAAATGACAGATCACTCATTAAAAACATATAGCAAGCATTATAGAGACGTTCGTGTATGGAAAATGCATTGATTGAGTAGTAAATAAAGTCAACAGAAATGTGAAAATTTAGCTACGTTTTTTCTGCACTTCTTTTGAGAAGTGTAAGTAGCAATTAACGAAAATACACAGATTGAAGAGCAAGATATTTCTTTTATGATATGCCTTTGGAGAAACTGTTTTAAAATGTTGGAAACTAAGTTTTTCTTTCGTAATTGACAACTTTGTACATGTATAACAGTTTCAATAACAATTTGTGTATTTTCATGTACATGTGTATGCATATTTTGTTTTCATATGACGTAAATCCAGACGCATGCCATTGATGAAAAACATTCCGTTTTTATCTAATGAAATATCTGTTCTGTTCAGATCTGCTTTATTAAATGCAAGTTCTATAATATTGATGAAAAAACATACAGTCTGTAGTTAAGGCATAGGCCATTATGGTCAAATAATTAGTAGTTTTCAACTTTTCATACACAATTAGCACCTCATGATCGCTTGCCTCAGGATAGAAAAAGTGTCAGAACATGTCAGTACCGCATGGTACCATTTAGAAGACAACACAACAAAACCATTTCAACAACTACCTGTGAATCTCACAACAAGTGAGAAGACAGAAAAATATTGTTTTCAATTTAATAAGATGCTTATTTAACTGTATCACTAGCAACACGAGCATCATCATTGTCATCATCATCATCATCATCATCATCACCACCACAATCTTCATCAAAAAATTAATTATTTTAAAAATCATTTTATAAAATTAAATCTGCTGCAACATCAACGTTAGTTTTGTTCACTAATCAACTGTAACGTTCCTTCCCTGGTTTAGATACTTTCTTTTTACAATAGCAATAGATTTATTTTATTTTGGTCTTCAGTCCATATCAATATACATTGTATCTTAAATAGCACACATATACAAGATGATGCAGAGTCAGGAACATAAAATAAGGTTAGCAAGAATACCAGTATAGAACGTTCTTGGAATGTAGTCCTCTCTACATGTGAAATGTAGTTTGTTTCAATTTCAGTATTGCAAAGCTTACACATTCCCTATTTTTACAATATTTAAATATTTAATTCTCTTTATTTCTTATTCATGTGAGGATTTCTGTAATTTACCAAATTTGTTTTCAGTTTTCTTACTTCTTGTATACAGTCGAAGTAGCTCAAGTTCAGAACATAACTTGTAACTTACATACTGAAAGTTTAGAACTATTGCTCTCGCCAGGTGCCATTTTTAAAGATACTGGTTTCGAAGTCTAAGCACAAATTGTTGAACGAGTTACTTTTCATTTTGCTTCCCATTGTTTCACCAGGGTTTTAAAAAACAATTCATCATATAATATGCCTTTTCACATATATCTCATTTGGTTATCCATCTTTAAATTGTTACACTTATATTAGTTTCTTATTAGTTATTTATTTAATATGTTTGCCGGAACAAGTGCTTGTACCAGAAAGAAGGATAATGGCATTTGAACACGATGCCTCCGGGTTAGAAGTGTGATGCTCGACCCAATCCCCAACCGACCCCACCCCCCTACAGTATGGCGCCACGCGGTTTTCTTTTGTTAGTAAGTGCTACTTCTCAAGCTTTCAAACGGCGTGACTGCAACTGATGATACCATCTTCGACAATCAGTTGTAAAATTAATAAAAGGCCAAAACCAATCCGATCAACAATCAGACTTACACACTGAATAATGGTTTTAACAATATTCTAACAATGAGAAAAGACACTGCAGTAACAACAATTTGGAAATGGCGCTGAGCAAAGTGCAAAACACAGGATCGCCCCGGAACGATTGGTCACCAAATTTTTTGGTATGTGTTCAAACCAGAATTTGTAGCACGCTAACATTGACCTTTCAATGTAGAAATGAAGCTTGTAGTTACATTTCTGCACGTCTTTGCCATGACGCGCCCTTGAATCAAATCAAACGAAGCTATCAATAATGTTTGTATTGTGATGTTGTAAATAATGCTTCTTTCTTTAAAGAGGTACTCCTTAAAACTGGTGTCAAATTAAATAACTTCAAATTCATAGAATGTTTACAAGTATTATTACTTACATGTAACTTAAAGGCTTATACTATACCGGTAAAACCTGCGTTAGAAAATATGGTACAGTACCGTAAAATATCCAATAATCTATGTAAAGTTGTCATTGTACAACTAATGAGTTGATAGCGATATAGCACAATAATTGAGACAAAATGAAACATTTTTATATTTGTTCTTAATAAATGTATTTTAGGAATTTTCCGTTCTTACTGCATTTGGTCATTTTAACAGGCAGGCAGTTTACTTAACCAACTTTCCTGGGAAGAACCAGTACTAGACTTATATCTTCCGCAAGAAAGTCTCTCACAGCAGGGCTCAAACCGATGACGCTCAATCTATGAGAGGTTATAGTGATTTCAAGTCAGGGACTCTTACTACTCTTTTAATCATTTTACGTTCATTGAACACATTATGTTTTGAGAGTTTAACTTGCTAGATAGATGTAGGTAGTGCCCCTTTAATGTTACTACGACCTATTTACTGCCATCTTTGTTCTTTATGTGTTGTGATTAATACTCAAGTGATACAAAATAAACTAGATCTGACTTGTATTAGATAATGAGTTCTTGTTTTGGTCATGTCGCAAATTGTTTATAGAAACAATAGAGTACATGAAAAAATAAAATTGATTCGCAATTAATAACTACAAATGTTCGTTTTGATAGCAGCAATCATTTGAATATGAGGTCATGCTTGTCTTTTACACAACTACCTTCTGTTTTCAATGGGTTGTTATCCAAAATTAATACATATATACCATACCCGCGCACGTGAACAGGTACCATACTATACATGCGCATATGCGCAGGTATCAGACCATACATGTGCCAGTGCAAGTACTACCTTTTCTGAAAGTTAAATGCTAAAAGTATGTAAGACATTTATTACACTAAATAACAGCCTTTACTTACCAATAATGTTGTTGACTTGTAATCACTAAAACTATCACCGAAGTTGAGGTCATTGTTTCGAACCAAGTTCCCAAAATGATTCTTGTTTTTTTTAAAATTGGCAGTTTCTTCTAGAAATTTTAGAACTGGCCGTTCCCAGAAGTGATGGCGTGTTAACTGCCAGCCTGTTACTTGACAGGCCTCAAATCGTAAGTTTCATCAATGCGACACGTAAAGAAAAAATAAAAATGTAATACGCAAGTTGCAATAATTCTTTTACAAAGACAGTCTTACAATAAATCTTCATAAGTACAGCTGTATTAGCACATCTGAAGACAGTCAATTATACATTAAGCTGGTAGTCGAATCACACGAGCGCGGATATTTCGAATTACTAGTAACCAGTACATTACGTTCGCCTATTATGCGATGCATGAAACATAGAAAATTTAATAATTTCTACATACAGTCAAACTTGTGAACAAAGACCACTGCTGGGAAGCTATAAATTTGGTCTTTGAAAGTTTGTGGTTTTTATTCACTGCCGTTTTACTACAGATGAAAAGTGCACTGTAATCATCCTGCTGGTCTTAATAAGCAGGGTGGTCTTTATTTGGAGGTGGTCTTCAACACAGGTTTGACTGTAATTCATTATTATTATGATCAGAGGCTTATACAGCGTAAGTTCTTAAAACTTAATTAAATATTCTTCATTACTGCCTTCTGGAGTTCTCACCAGTACCCGCCCCTTGAGGTCCTAGTCAAATATCGCCGACGGGAATTGGTTTCTGTTTAATGTCTGTTTCTTGTCTTAGTAATGGACTTTTACCAGTTGAATTAGTTATGTTTGTATGCATTCATGTTTATTAAATTTTGTTTTTGTATAGGTTAAAAAAGTACTGCAGTCAATGCAGAATTACTAAACATGTAGTTAATTCCAAAAAAATTAACACGGGTAACACACTTATGCAATAAAGCCATGACATGCTTTATGCAATTTACATAATTTTGTCCCGAGGCATATCACACAAATAAAATTAAAACATTGGGAGTATGGGTAATTACTGATAACGGAACTTGGGGGGGGGGGGGTTTTTTTGGGGGGGTTTTTTTTTGTATCAGTAATATTTAAAATTATTCTCAAAATTACCAAGGTCGACTTTTATATTTTCATTTATTACTTGAACAGTATGCAACAATTCTGGAATATTAAGTAGCAGTTGTCATATTTTGCAAAATTACATAAATTTTCATGTATTTCAATTTTATTACAAACACAAAAAGAAAAAAACATAAAAAATAACAACAAAATGGTTCCTATGGGGGTCTGCCACTTCTCGAAGGTACAAAATGTGTATAAGTATAAAATTCAAAGTATTTCAAGGGTCATAAAACAGGTAGTTCTCATTACAACGGTTTACAGTCTATTACAAGGTTCATTTAGTCCAATGAGTTTTATGTGAAGTAGTTGTGTTGAGAAAATGGATGAAAATGGATGAACGAACAATGACCTTGCTAATGTGTTCGAAGAAGAATTTTTTCAATTGTAAGACATTTTTATTTCTACAGTGTTGTATGTATAATTTGAACAAAAAATAATTGGAATAGTACAACGATACTGCAGTAAAGCGGAGTTCACATATTGTTGAAGGAAACTATGTATAAGGTAAAAGAATTTTCTACTTTTGATTTTAACATAATTTGATATCATCGATATATGCATTTTGAAATAAAAACCTACATAATCGGAAGTGTTATTTAGTTGATATATTAGCGTCATGTCTTTTATATATATAGAACGCCCGTAAAAAGATAACTTGCAACTTTATATTTGTAACTTTTATTATTTCTGAAAGATTTTTCTGAAAGATTTGTCAAAGCATAATTGATACGCATTCGTAGCTTTCATTACAAATTGTACCATGACCAATTTTTATAACATGTAGAGAATTTATCATTGACATCAAAATAAGTTGTGGGACATACAATTTTGCAACTACTATTAAGTTTTTTACTTGCTTTCAGATATATACAAGTACAAAATGTATCTATGATTTCGCCCGACGAGATCTTTCCATTAGTTATGCTAACCCCGATAGTGTGGATCAGAATGAAACGAATTTGCTTCACTAAGGTTTGTTCGGCTTTCAATTACATACATTGACTTTATAAATATATAAATTAATTTTACACACAAGAAACAAATCGATTTGTTTCATAGCTCAGTTATAAGCGTACTTTTTAATGCAAATTTGATAATCTATACTTAGTGCTCCCGCACTATGAACGTAAGTAAGTGACTTGGTTTAGCTAAATGAAAATTTCAAACTTTGATAGGTAATGTAGACTTTTCTCAATATTTATTATTTATTTTTTTAATTAAAAACTTCAAGTACTATAGGCATATATTCCGTCACGTTTACACAACTAGAAAAGGAGTCCATATAACGTGCCAGTGTTATGTTGACTAGCTCGGCATGTAAGCATTATCAATATAATTTTTTTTATACTTCAAAGTCAAACTAATCGCTATAATCAACGTTCCTGGTGCGTTCGGGTACATTCTATATAAATATAATAATTATATTAAAGTATAAAAAGTTGAATAAGAAAATGAATGTTCACATGACTTGAACCTGCAGTATGCAGAGCTGGATATATGTACACTAAATACTTACGTGCGACGAATATATGTTTATCATACTAGTAGTTTATTAACATACCATTTAGAAATGTTTTTGGGTGGGGTGAATGCAGATCTATATAGTCAAAATCAAATTCATTACATACATAAGCTTCGCACAGAGTTTAATTTAAACCTGTTATTCCATGAAGGACCTATTGTGGTGTTTTAGAATAGAAAAGGCAATCTTAAAAAATACGGCTAGCGTAACAGGCTTGTTGTATAATATTGTTTGATTAATTGACCACATTATCTGGTTAATGGCTTCGCCATTACAGTTATATCTTTCACTGAAGGTGGCAAACGCTACTTTAGATAATTTGCATGGTCATTAATGAAATGTCAGTTTACCACCAGTACTGATTTGCTATAATTTGGGTCAGCCACAGTTTAATTATATAATTTCAGCCACCAAAGAACTTTCTAATTTGATAATAGCCAGCAGGTTGCAACAAATAAAAACTTCACGCTTTTTCCTAGAACCATTTAAAATGCAAATGTTTTATAGGCAGACGTACACTAAGATCTAAGTAAATCATTCCTAGATAATTAATCATCAAGTGTTATGCTATGTAGTCATTCAGATCCACTGAAAATATGAGACTTTGTTCCATTTTAATTTATGTCTATATCGGGTAAAATCATTATAGTATCTATCTATCTTGTCAAACTGCCTCACACCTCTCACGAGTATCATATAAATGCATTATAGTTCTTACAGTTAGGAGAATCAAGATTGTTAAAACTGTTAAAATGGTAAAAGAATAAAAGGTTCAAAAACAACTGTTGTACGATTAATAACTTAGTTGGGCCGACACCTGCTTGAATGATTCAAGACCAGGCAGAATCTCAATATGCGTGGGTAATCTATTCCACAGGACTGTGGAATGGGTGAAAAAAAGAGTACTTAAAGAAGTTCGAGTTTGCATGGGTGTGGCGGAGACTAGGGGGATGCACATGTCTTGTTAATCTGTTTGGGACTTCTAGGTAACTGGGCAGGGAGGTTGCTACAAGATTGTAGTATATTTTCTAAAACATAACCAATTTGTATATTGCATTTCAAATTGTTTCTCATAAGAATAATGTTTTAAATAACACCTTTCAATATATACAATAACGATACATTTCATCTAATATTTCAACAAATATTTTCAGATTGACGAAAGACAATCGGGGTGATGTTTTCATGCATTTTAAGAAATGGCCTGCAAATGAAAAGAACAACTAGACATGTCCCAACTGAACGCCCGGTTGCACGTACAAGCCTGTTCATCCTAGAGATTACCTGTGATAAGCCTGATTATAGCTGACCACTATACACAGCATGCGGTTATCAAGATAATTACTGTTTTATTGACTGTGGAATATCAAATGTCTTCTTGTGAACCACTTGTGATTTATTATCTATTATCTGAGTGTTTCAAGAGGCACATCTGTTCGTAAATTTTGTGTTCACGTTTCATATCACCTTCAAAACATCTGCAGCAAACTGAAGTTAAATCATCTACAATCTTTGTAATATTTTGAAGAGTCAGACCAGGGCTTATCAACAATTAAGTCACACATGTGTTTTGAGGAACTCACTGCTGGCTGGCCACATGTAAATACTACAGTCAATCAAACAGGCAATTAGAGTTCATCACCTGCAGGGATATAGCTGATAATGCAAATCAACTGTATCCTTGGTTTTCAGGGGATTTTCTGTGCTTAAACGTGTAACTGTGCGGTGGCAGATTGTTACATGAATAATACCACTGAATCATATCAGTTCCGTAAATTGAATCATTTTCAAGGTTTACTTGATATCATATTCGTGTGCATGTACTTGCATGTTTCCGTTTCAGCTGTCTTGGATGTAAATGGGCGTATGTTTATAGTGCATACGTGTATGTATATATTCTTATAGTTATGTTGTTATGTTGTCTATTTTGTCGTGCATGTATATTGTAAAAAGTTGAAAAACTTTAAAAAAGATTACATTAACAACATTTTGTTTTAAGTTAAATGTATGATTAAACCGGACACAGTTTGCATTTACAATGGTGGCTGTACAGTTAATGTGTTTTTAATATGAATGGCAAATTGAGTAAAAATAGAATTTGGCTTCTAAAGGCTGACGACTGCTGAATACATGTGACCACTAGGCAGGTTATCTTATATAATCATGTTATCAATCAATTTCAATCGAGGACTGTCAGATTCAGTGGGTACGACTAACAGACAGTGCTTGTTGTCCGGCCATGGATATTTCCAATAGTTTTCACAGTTCCAGTCTTAATAGCCCTGCCTTCTTGTTTATGTCTAAGAGCCAGTTAAAGTCCATAACTTACATCCCATCCCGTAACAGTCTGACTCATGATATGTCAATCATGTAGAAATCTCCAATCATTCTACAGGACAGGTGGTACCACCTTTGTTATGAAATAGGCATGCCCACAGATTCCATAAAACTGCTCGAGATTTGTGGTCTAATTGTTATCGAAGATATATGGTTTTCGTCTCCATGGCCAGATGCAGGCGACGTTAGGATTACTAACATGTACTACCGGTTTACCTTTTCCCTTCTTCATACCTTTCTGATTAATTGTTTGGTTTGGCGTTAAAGGTATATAATTGGAATTTTGCCATGTAACATATTTGTTTGAAACTTTAACATCTGATCATTTACACTCATTTATGTTCACTTAGCGCTTAATTCAAGTACGATTTTTACTGGAGGTATTTTTAAAATTTGATTTCCCTATCCTGGTTGCCCAACCAAGATAGAGTTATTTTATCATAAGTAAAAATTTGATACACATACTTTGCCGACAGAAAGATATAAATATAAGACCTTTTATATTATATTTGTGAAATATTTGCATTAAATATTATATATTTAGATGGAATTCATTAGAAGTTCAAGTTTGAAAAGATATAATTACCTCCCTTTACCTATCTTGGGTGCGCACCCAAGATAGATTGGAAATAAATCTATTCAGAAGCTACACGTAGGTTTAAATCTTGCATTTTGGATCAGAATGTTAAGATATATGTATATCTATCCAATTCAAATGTAAAAGTAGAAATTATATTGAAATAAAAAAGAAATACTCAACGTTTTAAATACTTTCATATTAAATAATAACACATTTTTATAAAAGTTAATAAAATGTAAATTTCTGATAGGGATCGAACTCTATGTAATGGGTCTTTTTGTTCATTAGATAAATCTCTAACAGAATAAAAATTATACAAAAAAATTGTCATAAACTGTTGCTTAAAAGTAATTGACCATCTTTAATTTATATTCATTCATTTATTCATTCATTCGTTCATTCATTCATTTGTTTTGGTTTTTTTGGCTAATTGTGGTTTTAATATTTATGTATGCTAAAATAGTATTTGTCATTAGGGCTAAAATAGTATTTGTCATTAGGCATAAACTAGATATTGAAATAATGATTTATTGATCAATCGATTTATGTTTCGTTTGCACTGCGTCGACTAGCTTTACATGTATTCTTGTCGTTCCTTTATTCGTCTACATAATTGTGTGTTTCTGTTTAGCTAAGAGAAACTTTTGTTGTTATGTACAGCTCTACTTATCTACTTACTCCCTCTTCGTTTTTGTTGGTCGCTAGTTTAAGGCACGAAAAACTAAAATAATTATTAAATTCTTGGCTGTTTAATGTTCGTCTCTTTTAATGAATTAATTTTTGTCTTTCAATTTTCATTTTTACATTTTGTGTTGCATCATCTTGTTACATTACATCAACACACAATTTAAATAATAATAAATTATTTCGCAATTAAAATAAATACGGTATATGCACATTTGTAAACATACACTTGTACCGCGTCACTTACTGAAAGGTGATAATTTTGAGTGAATACATTTATTTTACATCCAGTATCGGTGAATGTCCATGTGTGTTATGAATCATGCTATTTAGCCGTATTTGGCTAACTTCTTACTTTGATCATGTAAAAGCATTGCTTTCAGCGTTTAGGATATTTTAGAAATTTTAGGAAAGTGAAAACATAAATAACTAATTTTTATCAGATACAATTTTAGCCTAAATGTTTGCTATTTCGTGACTGAATTCAGTCATAGTCGGCCTAGCTTCTACTTTTGTTTACCGAAAAACTTTCATTGCTTCTTCAGTTACAGATAGTGAAATCAGGAATGACTGAAATTCAGTCAGATGCAATTTCAATCATATTCGAATCGTCTTGGAGTACAGATTCATATATACTATGAATGTATGGTCAGTTAGTGACTGAATTCAGTCAATTTTTTTTGTGCACCAAGTTGTTTAACTGATATTTTGTATAAGCAAGTACGTTTGTAATATCATTATCATGTATGTACTTAATGTGAAAAGTAATAAAATATTTAGTATCAATAACACGTCTTTGTTCTATATAACACAAACATGATTGTTCATATAGGAAAAACCGTTAAATTCTAACGAAATTATACACGGATATTGATATTTGAAAACAAATGTTGAAAATGGCATAGTTAAGGCACAATCAGAAAGGTGACTATTCTCATCAGAACGTGTTTTATCTACATTTTATGATGATACTCAAATTTTGATATTTAACGATAAAACGAAAACAGATGCCTTTTCATTTGATAATCTTACAAAGCAAACTCTGTTGCGCGTAAGAACAAAACGAAAAGATTACTGTGAAAATACTTTGATCTTTTACTTGGACCAAAATTCATACTTTTTCATCTACTTTTTTAATTCCGCAGCTGCCTTCATTTCAAACAAATCTTCTTTCACGATTAATTACAAAGAAATTGGAATAGAAGTGCGTGTTACTTTTTATGTATGTCATAACTTTCTTCATATTCTATTGTAGTTGTCGTTAGTCATGAGCGCTGTTCCAAGTATTCTTAAAGATATTGGAAAAAAGCTTGGAGACAAGTATTTTACTTTACTGTACACATGTACAGACGAGGTCGATGTTGAACAATTTCACATTGAATGTGACTGGAAAGGTCCGACAGTCACCATACTATACGGGAAAAATAATGTGACATTTGGGGGTTACACAAGCCAAAGCTGGACTTCAGACAGTGGGATAACGAAAAGAGATGATCAAGCATTTCTGTTCTATAAGACTGATAGTTCTCGATGTGTTTTTGTGCCGATCAAAGCCGAATCAGCGGATAAGGCTATTACGTGTGATGCAAGATATGGCCCAACATTTGGAGGAGGAATATTGAGAAATTACGACTTGCAAGCTTTTAAAGAAGATGACAAAAAGGAAAAAAATGTATTCACGGAAAATTTCTTACATTTGAATGGCAAAATAAACATTGGTAATGCTTATAAGATATATGAAGATGAGAGTAGCAAAGGTGGGAAAAAAAAGAAAGGAAACACTGAAGTTGATACGAGCTCGGATGTACCGGGAAAATCAGATATGAATGCGACCAAGTTAATTGTGAAACAATTAGAAGTGTACCAAGTTACTGGTAAGTTAAACTTTTCTTACGTATCTAAATTGCGATTCTGCAGTTTTGCCAAATAAGACTTTTAAAATACAAAATGAAATGATTTCAAAAAATTTAAATACTAAGTTCGTTCTTAGCAGAATGGATTGTAACTTTTTTTCTTGGGATCAAGAACGAGTTCCACTGTAATCAGCAGCACTAACAGAAATTAGGGGGTTCATTCTTCTAGTTTCAGCTTTATTACTACATTGTATATATCGTGGGGTTAGCGCATGGGTGTTGTATCTCACATACAATAAGGAGATACAACATTCGTGCACTAAACCCACGATATCCTATTGTTATTACATGTAAGTACAGATCAGTGTAACATGTTTTCTTTTAATTACGATAGCAATTTCGAAGCAAAATGACAATTTTATTTATTTCAGTTTTGGTTCAATCATATGTTATCATATTTTATGAAATAATAGCCTTCCGTTTCACATTTAATTGTACGTGTCTTAAGTGAGCTGGTGTGAGATATTTCCTTCAGAATAACAAAATTCAATTAGAAACGTTAATAAATCAGCTGCAAATACATTTGAAATTATCTATAATTTGCTTTAAATAAAGAAAAATACAAAAATGCTTATGAATTTTCTGAAAATTATATGTATAGCATGGTTAAATATACTGCAATTCTTTTTGAAACTCAATAAATTTGTCTTTTTCATTAAAATTATTGCACTTTCAAAACAGTAGTTCCACAAAGCTATCATTTGAGTGCATAATTAGCTACTGTTAAAAGGTCTTATATTCCCCGAAGGCGATAATGTAGGTACTTACCGCTTGGTCCGTCCCTCTGTCTGTGTCCGCGAGCTTGAAAATAGTATGTTCTTTTCTTTCTTGTTTAGTTTGCTAATGTAGTATTATGTTGATGTATTGCAGATACCAAAGCCCTAGAGCAGTGGAGAACGCCGCTAGAGGTAAAATAGTTTTGCATATTTACTGTTTCAATTTAAGTAGTAGCATCAATGCTTGTTTCATTTCATACGCATTTTGACATGCATGATGAACAGATATAAACTACATTTCACATGTAAGTATTTTTTTTGTAATCTACCGTCAACCTTTTAGCTCACCTGAGCACTTTGGGCTCACCATTTTAGCTCACCAGGGCACTTTGTGCCCAATGTAGTTATCACTTTGTACTCAATGTGTGCTATTTTGACCGCCTGGCATCCGTCCTCGTCCGTCGGCGTCCGTCCGTGCGTATTGCGTATGTACGTCCGTCAACAATGTCTTCAAACGATATCTCCTAAACCACTCGATCAATTTCAACTAAATTTCACATGAATAACCCTTTGGTGGTCCCGTTGAAAAGCTGTTCAAACAATTCTATTCCATGCAGAACTTTGGTTGCTATGGCAACCGAAAGGAACACTTTTAAATTGTTGTTTTTAAAAACCACAAGGCTTATATATTTGATGTGTAGCATTGTCTAGTATACCTGTACCAAGGTTTTTAAATCATGTCCCAAGGGTCAAAATTGACTTCGTCTTGGGGGTCGTTTGTTTTATAATGTTAAAACCACACGGCATACAACTTAAATATTTGATGCGTAGCATTGTCTAGTATATCTCTACCAAGATTGTTTAAATCATGTCCCTATGGTCAAATTGACTTCGCCTTGAGGGTATGGGGGTGTTTTATTTTAATTAGACTTATATAGGAAAAACATAAAAATGCTCATGTTCCTAGGGTCAAAATTGACTCTATCCAAGGGGTCACAGTTTCATGTTAAATCACTAATTTTACAATTATAAGATTATAATTTTGAAACATCTTCGATATGGCCATTACGTTGCCTTGTTCCTGAAACGATATACAATGTAGATTTTAAACGTATGAACACTGGTATCGTGCTCAAAAATATAAACCAGTCGACCTGGGCTCTGGGACTAATAGTATGTGACGTCATTTTTTAAGAGTAAGCACTGACCCCTTGATACATGTACTCATGATAATGCAGTTGGGGGAAAAAAGTCCATGCTTAGGAATACAAACAGTATAATTACAATTTCCTTCTATATGTACATACAGTACAAACTCTCTTAAGATGCTGTTTCGCCATACGTTTGAAAGTTTCGAGTTGTTACTAAATGATAATTATTGTGGCAATTTTCCATTATGGAAATGTAACTCTTTTAAATGCATGGAATCGTTGACATAACTTGCTAACGCTAATTGTAACAGTTTATTCTTTAATAGTTTAATCAAGTCATAGAGTTTATCATTGAACTCGTCTATTGAACGACGGTGGTTTTTAGTCTAACTTGTAAAATATTGGAATTTGCAAATGCAGTTCATAAATCCGACGTAACAGTTTTGGTATTTGTGAGCAATGTTTCACAAACATCACTAACTGGGAAATCTTAATCTATTTAATGGCCCCGAAACTTATTAAAATGGTTTCAAAGACTTGTTGGTTCAGAGGTTTCTTTAGCTTATAATTCTATAAACATCATTGAAACTAACTAAGAAAAATTGTGTAAATATATGAAATTTTATTTTTCTTAATTCATTCATGTCATTTTGGGTGATGTGAAGCCTTCCAATATTTACTAGTTGTCTCCCTTTGGTTCCTTTAAGGGGGCGTCTGTTTTTTTCTTATAACATAAGCTCAAACGCTGAAAATTGAAATGGATCAAAGCCAAAATGATTTGTTTTTGGAAGAAATTGTTGAGGAAGCCTTGAGTCCACTTCTCAACACTGATTTGGTGCTTCTATCCTCTCTGGTAATGATGCAGGTAAATGTATTTTCAAAAGCTGTTCTGCAAGGTTTAGAAAACAAAGGGAACAAATCATAAAGAGAAACACAAAGAGTGATATAGAGCTTGTATAGTCCTTTCTAGCCACAAAAATGAGTACAGGACAATTGAATTTATATCCTTCCATTCAGCCAAATTAATACTTATCAGCATTTCTACTGCCTGTGAAAAAGAGGGATGATGGAGAATATGAACCATACAACTTGCAGAGCTTTATATCATCTGTAGATAAGTACATGTATCTAAAGGCAAATGTCTACAAAACATCTTTAAGGAACTGCACTGACTTTACAAAGGGTCCAAGGATAGGATCACTGTTATGTTTGCCTGTAGTGCTTGTGGGGAGAAAGTTAAACTCTCTTGTTATTAGGAAATTTCAAAACCCTAGATGTTTTAAGAGTGTAAACAAACAAAAAACGGGGAGTTGCTTATGTGGCAAATAAAAAGGCATGGATCAACAATGTTGCTTTCAAATAAAGGTTTACTAGCTTAAATTGTCAAATGTAAACCCACGACAGAAAAGTCCTCTTGGTATTAGATAACGCTTCTTCACATTGGAGGTAAGTTGATTATGATATGTCAAATGTGCATGCCAAGTTTCTACCAACTAACACTACATCTCACTTACAGCCACTTTTACAGGGTATCATAAGGACATTTAAAGCCCACTTTAGGAGATGTTTGCTTAAATCATTAATAAGCACAATGGATGACTGTGATAATGTGGCAGAAGTGTGCAAGAAAGTAAACCTTCTTGATGCCATAACTTGGACGACGAAATATTGGGATCAGGTGAAGAAAGAAACAATTGTGAAATGTTTCAAGTCAATGGAATTTGGCTACGAAAGTGATGTTTGTACTACTGCTGCTGCTGCTGCTGCTAATGATGATGATGATGATGATGTGCCATTGGTAGTTTTAGTAAGGGAATTTAGATGTTGTAGACAATACTTTTCTGATATTGACAATGATCTCCCCACAGAGGATGACACAGGTCAGTGGGAATCAAACATGCTTGAATCGTTCCGTAGACAAGAGAAAATCAAACAGACCGTGATGATGAACGTGATAGTAAAGTATGTGACATTCTTCCTCCAGGAAGTGACATATAATGATTTTAGGCTCTTTGCTTAGAATGATAAACTTTGCATTGGGAGAGGACGAGGATTATTTGCAAGGGTTTTTAAAGATGCAGTCATGAGTAGAAACTTATATTAAATAAAAACTTATGAAATATAGAGATTTAATCTAGTATCTCTGTTGTGTCCAAATCTAATAGAAATCCAATCATGATTAACACAAATTTCATTGCTTCAACATGTATTCACGTTAACGGTTGCTATACCAAGTATTTAATATTTGTGATTTTAGACTTGTAAGGTGATACATTTTGAAGCAATGAAATTTGTTCTTATCATCGTTGGATGTCTGTAAATTTTGAACACAATAGTGATACTAAAATATATTTCTATACTAAATAAGTGTTCATTTAATATTATTTAATAAAACATGTTTACAGAGGTCTTTCCAGGTGTTGCGTTTTTTAGTCTTTCGGTGTAAATGGACAATTTGCTTCAATTGTTGTTTAATGTATGCTGTACAATGCATGTATCTCAACATCATATTAGCAATTAAAAGGTAATTTGATTAATATACTTAAATGTTATAATATTGTACACTGTTTTGCTAGTTAGTTTTTGTCTAAATACAAACATACAACGTTGTGTGTTCTTAACATTATCTTTTTAAAATGCGTGAAATCGTTTACTAGTAATTTGTTATTACAATATGCTGATCTTATTATTAATAATCGTTCACAGGTCAATGAGACAAATAAGATGAAAACACGTCTAGAAAATACTGAACCACTTCCTGATCTGGGTATCAAACACTACAATATACTTCTTATCGGGGAAAGAGGATCTGGCAAGTCTAGCTTTCTAAACACATTGGAAACCGTTTTCGCAGGAAAAGTTAAAACACCTGCAATTGCAAGAGAGAGTCCGACCAGTGTAACCAACAAGGTACTTTTTCTTGTCTCCGTATCAGCTGCACAACGTTCGGTACTGTGTTGCATTAAATATGGTTGGTTTAAGCGTTGATTTTTCTTAAAGTGACATGCTAAACTATATTGTTTGTATTCATGAGCTTTGATAAGTTTAGAGGGTTTCAGATATTGTTCTTGCTACTAGTATATTAGTTGTTGCTACTAGAATACTAATTCTACTTTCTGTACCTTCTCTCACTGCACAAGTAAGTTATTATGAGTAATAATAATTATTATAATAAATGTCATTTCCTTAAAGGAACATAAACACTCCAATAATAGGGAGGAAGCATGATGTTTTTGCCAAAGGTGTCCGTCCGTCTGTGCGTCTGTCCGTTAGAGGTCAATGTCACAGTTACCTTTAATTAAATTGTGTTTCTGATCAATAACTAAAGAAAGGTTGGTTCCTTAATCATATTATTTGGTTAGCTTTTTGGTCACGGCCATTGAAGGAACCCTATAAATATTGGGATATTTGATTACGGTGAATTTTATTGAAAAAAATGGTTTCCGATCAGTAAGTAAAAATGGTTCGTCTTAGGAACCCGATCAATGCCTGAAGAATAGTTGATTATATGACCATATAACTGAGTAAGAGTATTGGTCTTGGCGAGTTAAAGACTTTTGAGGGGTCAGTTGTTCAACGGTCACGGTGACGGTTATTGTTAAATGGTTTTCTATCAATAACTGATGAATATCGGTCCTGGGTTCATATAACTTTGTAGGCTTATTGAACATGTTTAACGAATGACCCATGTTTATTTAAGTTCAATTGGTCAAATATCAATGTTACGGTGACCTTTAATATCAAAACGTGTTTCGATTGATAATAGAAGTAAGTTTGACCCTAGGCTCATCAGACGTGGTAGGCTTAATGGTGATCACCTAGAATGACCCCTATTGAGGTTGAGGTTAGTGGATCAAAGGTCAAATTCAATTTGGCAAGACGGAGGGGGAGACATGTGTATTTTTAAAAAGCAATTTACTAGTTTACATTTAGTTTCTTTACCTACTTATTTTCAATTAGTACAAAACTCCCCGTTAACATTCAACAGACCGACCTTGAAACACTTTCATACCCATTTGAAATACATGATGGACGCGAGGTATTCTTTCGTTCAACTGGATTTTGACATTAAAATGATTTCAAGACGCTATTGTTTCGCCTGTATACTAATTAATAAACTATTAAATAGTTCTGCGCGATATACCGTAATTTCCAGACGATAGGCCGCTTCACTGTATTGGCCGCAACCCTATATTTTACGATCTTAGAAACAAAAATGAACGTATAGGCCGCTCTGGCATATTGGCCGCGGCCGATAAGCCTTATATGGTGAATGTATATCCAGGCGTTTAAAACGAGAAGCGACTTTATATATGACAATTAAGGTATGATCAATCTGCTGATATACGGTAGTAAACGGCAGTAAATGGACTGATGAAGGCTAAATGATTTGGAAAGCATTGATAAACTGTTTTCTGGAACAGTGAACAGTGAACTGATGTCCGTCGACTGTCACCTGTCTGTCTACTCACACATGCATAGCTAACACTTTAGAGATCACATTTGGCATCAAATCTTTCTTAAAATTAGTCAGAACATTTCTTTCAATGATTTCTAGGTCAAGTTCGAATCTGGGTCATCTGGGGTCACACGGTCAAATCAAAGAAAAGTGACAGACAATGTTATATTGTATTGTCTCGTTGCGGGTATACATGATACAAGAACATACAGATTTAATGTTTTCGTAAAGTTTATAATTTCAACTTTTTTGTAGAAGAACAGTGAATTCATGCATTTGTTTAGTGTGTTAAACGTCATGCAGAGAAAAATGTTGTGATGTTAAATGATTATTCTCCCATATTAATAGCAGAGGTGAAAGAATTAGAAAAAAAGTGAAAATCAATAAAAAAAGAATAGAAAAATTATCAAAAAAAGAAAGTAGAACACAAACAACTAGCCTATATGGGGAGAAAGTTTGGTCGTAGCTTCATTTGCATGAACTTATTGTGAACATTTATAAATTTAATAAGTTGGGAAAAATGCCAAGAAAATCTTTTCCAATGTTTGCCAAAAAGTAAATACTCTTCTTTTAAGAAGTGTTTTCCCCAGTAAGATTATATTTTCTAAGTAAATGTTAAGAAACGTAAGTAAACATTTATAGTTACTGAATTAAATATTGATGTTTTTCAACAATTGCTGAGTATTTTTTTCCAAATGTTTTGTTCACTTTGGCATTCGAAAAGTGTTGTCCTCTTGTTTCATTATGGATATTGCAAAGTGATAAATCTTGATGTTGAAATGATAGTCGTGAAGTTGGTATGACAAGGATGGATCTTTGCTTAGAATTTGGAAATGTATACATTATCACTAACTGACCTGAATGATCAATATCAAATAATTTAGTGATTGTTTACACATGGGAACCTAGATCATCCGTATCGCAAACAAGTCATATATCAAAATGTTCGTAACAGAGTTTAGTCTATGATTCTACCGGCATAAATTGGCAAAAATGTTGGCGTTCAGAAAAATCCAAGTTGGCGACCAAAATAAAAAAATCCAGTTTTTGGAGCACTGTTGGTCCAATTTTTGTTAGGTTTTATATAAAGAAATGTAGAAATACACCCTTTACGATTCTAGGATGTTTATTTATGAATTTCAGCGAAATTTATTAATAAAATGACAATTCTACTCTTTACAGTGGACATCTTAAGGGATTGGATAGTTATTTTTAATCAGCAATTCAATGTGTACCAATTTGATACATTTATGTGACAAGAAATAAAATATGATAAAAAATACTAACATAACAGCAGAAAACAATAGGTAGAAATGAACGCACAAGCATTCAAAAAGAGATGGGATGATTTTACATGCATTATCGATATAAATGCTTAAGATTTATTGCAATTTTTAAGTAACTCTAATTGTTATTTTTAGTTTATGAATATTATGTTGTATACATATTGCATTTCAGTAGATACATGTACATTGTAATTTGTTATTTACAAAGTCAAGAATGGCTTTAAAATGACTGCCCAACACGTCGAAATAGGTTGAATTCAACCGTAAATTGCATAAGTGTTTAGTGTAGGTAATCTTACGTATTTTAATTATGAATAATTGTGAGTAGAAATACGGTGTAAAAATAGTTGATGCAATTTCATCCACCACTGATATAAATTTGGTTTTCAAATTTTTATAAATACACTAGCTCATTAGCTTTTACGAGTGAGGTAAATTAATATGCAGTTTAACTATTCTGATATTCTAAACAAAGTTTCCATTTTAAGACTCAGTATTAGCACATGTAAGCTTTATTCTATTTTACTTTTCTAAAAGAGAAAGTGTTACGCATCATGCAGCTTTTCAGTATCAATAGAATCAACATTTTCATATTTTATTCAGATATACAGTAGCGTCAACATTTCCATCTTTTATTCATATGTACAGTACAGCCCAGGCGAAACCCCGTGCGTATGCGTCCGGGAAATTGAACGTGTGACGTTGCATGCAAAAAATGCACGCGGCATTGAATCGCCGCATCTGAAAGACAAAATAGCAGTCAAGCGCGACAACGAGTCTCGCCGCGTCACTACCACAGACGCTTGGGTTCTCCTTGAATCGCTCTACTGAACCCAAGCTTCTGTGGTCACTACGCGTCTCGCGGCGTGGCGCGCCGTGTAATTTTCAATACAGGTAAACGCATTGAAATAAAATACAATTTACAGTTGTACACATGTATAAAACAGTGTTTTCAATAATGATGTACAATGAATATGATATTATTACCAATAAATTATTAGTTTTATTTAGTGATAAATAACAGTATTGTTTTAGTAACCATAATTGCATGTATGTATGTGTTTTAGAAATGTGGGATGAAAAAGTAATACCTAACCCCATACGACTCTTTGGCATAAATTATTACTTCAATTTAGTTATTGTCCATATCATTTTTTTTGGAAAATATTCAACATTGTGAAGTGTGTATTTTTACATTTTTATCACCCAAGGAGGGGATATGGTAATAGGCTCCGTCCGTCCGTGTGCCTGTCCGCCCGTGTGCCTGTCCGAGTGTCCGTACGTCCGTCCGTCACACTTTTGTCCAGAGCATAACTTTGAAAGTGTTCAAGGGAATTTATTTAAACTTCACACAAAAACAAATGACATTAAGAGGAAGTGCAGTGTACAGGGACCTAAACTTTAGCTTGTCCTATCTAATTGTCTTGCCCGGACCATAACTCCTTAAGTACTGAACCGAATTGATTCATATTGCATACACTTACAGAAGACATTAAAACTCAGTGCAGTGTCAAAGAACCATAACTGTTCATTACTCTATTTTTGAGACATCTCCCCTTTTTAGTTTTCATATAACACTTTTGTCCGGTACATAACTCCGAAAGTATTCAAAGGAATTTGTTTTAACTTTACACACAAACAGAGGACATTGAGAAAAAGTGCAGTGTACAAGAACCTTAACTGTAGCTTGTCTTATTTTTTAATTATCTCCCTTTATTGAATTTTCTTGTCCAGGCCATAACTCCTTAAGAACTGAACCGAATTGATATAAAGTGCATACAATAACAGAAGATAATAAGACGCAGTGCAGTGTTTAAGAACCATAACGTACCTTACTATGTTTTTGAGTTATCTCCCCTCATTGATTTCTCATATATCACCTTTGTCCGTACGTCCGTCCGTCACACTTTTGTCCGGAGCATAACTTTGAAAGTGTTCAAGGGGATTTGTTTAAACTTTACACCCATACAGAGGACATTGAGAGGGAGTGCAGTGTACAAGGACCTTAACTCTAGCTTTTTACATTTTTGAATAATCTCCCTTTATTATTTTTTTTTGTCCGGCCCAGAACTCCTTAAAGAACTGAATTGAACTGATTCAATTTCCATACAGTCATAGAGGATATCAATATGCAGTGCAGTGTCAATTTGTTGGTCATAGAAAGAGCACTCGGCGGGGGGATGGCCATGTATAACATGGCTCTTGTTTACATTTAAATCAATACTTCGGAGTATCATATAGGTAGGCTAATCAAAATCAAAGATGTGTTATATTCCCCGTCTGTGATTTATCCTAGTGAAGATTATTTACATTTTGCATGTAATTGTCTTCATGTATAGATATACATACACTACATGGAACGAAAGTGTACCACAAAGAAGACAGAAAGGTTGAAAATAATATCAAAGCCTTGTAATCACTTTAAACTTTGTTAATGGAAAACATTTCTTAAAAGAAAAACGACAGAACTGTGTATTATTTACTGTAAAACAATGCTGACATACTGCATGACGTTCCAATGTCAGAAAGTGTTTATTGTCGTATCACTGAAATAATACTGCTTTGTATTTATAGCATAAAA
Source organism: Saxidomus purpurata (assembly GCA_022818135.1). NCBI lineage: Eukaryota > Metazoa > Mollusca > Bivalvia > Venerida > Veneridae > Saxidomus > Saxidomus purpurata. The sequence goes on from JAFMSR010000001.1 coordinate 30,462,135, forward strand.
GCAATTTTAGGAAATTATCTGTAGAAATAAAAGCCCATTTCGTCGGTAAATAAGTGCTAGATCTACATGTAATTTTAATATCCAAAGTGATCCAAAGTGATCTTTTGACTTGATCTTTAATTAAAATAATTACAGATATTTCTTGTGATTTTTGTACATAATATGCACATGTTTACTGTATGCGGTAGTGTCCTTAGGCAGGACGCTTTTAAGTCCACATTATCTGTCTTTCTCATCGTGTTTCGAGAGCGATAAATGTAAGTTGGAAAAATAGTATGAATTTTAAATAAATTTAAAATACGGTATTGTTTTCATCGGCGACTACACGAGTCACGGAAAATAATAAAGAAAATTTGTTTTTGTGTAATTATGAAACTTTGATACGTTAATCATTGATAGAGATTTTAACCTCTCTGGAGGGACCTACCTTGGCAACACAGAAATGTGTTTGTTGTAGAGAGGTGTTGTTCCGGAGAGTTTGATCCCTTATATAATTGATGCAATGAAAAAGAAAATGTGTGTCTTTTTAGAGGGGTTTTTGCTCTAGGGAGGGGTCGCTCAAGGAGGTCCACTGTAAAAACACAGGGTCATAACCATTTCCATCTCCTGCTTTTATAGTGAGGCGGGATGATTGCCAGAAGTACGTGACGTACGATCGGACGCGAATAGTCAGAAATTATTGCTGTTCCACAAAATATATACATGTAGATATCCTCTTCTGTCCAACCTAGCTATACTCCATTTATCAGGGAAACGGATACCAACCACGGAAAACTAACTCCGCGTGGAGGAATCGAACCTGCGTCCAAATAGTAAAAGACACAAAATCTAATAATGTTTGTTCCTGTAATAAAAAGAAATGTGCATGCGGCTTATTGAGATGTGTTATGAAAATGTACATATGTATGTCTAACGTGTTTCCTGAATGCTTTTAAAATGACGCACATTGAATATTTTATGCTAAATAATTTCCTAACCAGGTCCGATTAACACTTAAATGCATCAGTTAAACATTTGGTTTCTTAATTTATATTACGGCAACGATCAACCTGAATTAAGAGGATTAGAAATCTCGTAATAAGGCTCTAAAGATAAATGGACAGACATAATTTAGGCTGTTACTTGTATTGTGAAGTTTTTTACATTCACCTACTGTTTATGTGGTTCAGTAACGGCCAAGAGATCATTGTTTTGATAAAAAAACACTTGCCTTGCTAGCATCAAGTTCTTCTACATCGACTTCAGTCAGTGCAGATCATGATCGGTTCAGCACTGTTCGATAGGCAGTATTTTATAGATATCACCCTTTGAAACATTATATGTTATCATCCAAACTGAAAGCTGGACAAGGCAATTTCAGAAATTTATCAGCGTATATTTGTACAAATAATTATCAGTACTTATTTTCATAACAAACAAAATGTTTCTCCACAGCGCATGAATGAAAACGTTGATAAAATTTTAAAGAAAAAGTTAATCCTTAATGCCAAATGCCCCCACGCAGCGGATAATCACCGCGTCTACATCCTTACGCCGCGCGATGATTTTCTGCTCCCGCGTTGTAAAACCTCCCACGCTGTAGCACGGCAAAAACGGATATCCGCCTGGGCTGTACTGTTATTACTGTTACACTTTTCATAGAAAAACGAGGTGTGCCTGAAAATCATCTTCCATAAGTGTTAAACAGTGATGTGCTGTTATTCAGGCAGCAAGTTACTTTAAACAAAGAAACAAAACGCTGCATTAATCTTAAATTTTAGGATTACAATGTATTACATTTTCAATATATAAAACTTATCACATTATCATATATAATGTTACAAATAGCCAACAAAAGCAGCAACGCATTATATGAAATTAACAGCTAATTGCTACTAACAGTAACACTCATTCAGATAATTTAAAATCTGCAACTCCATAGCGGCATAATTATTTGCATTATACTATAAAGTACATAGTCATTTAATTCTATTAAAATAAACAGAATAACATATATTGAAGGGCCAGCACATAAGGGCAAGACTGCAAAGAAACATTAGACAGAATTCTAGCAGTCTTAGAATCCAGCAATATCTAACATCGTAAACATATTTTGGCAAGTATCTGATAACTACAGCGAAGTGAATGGAACATAAAACTGTTGTCGAAGCTTTTTTGGTTTAAACCCGTTTTTGTTTCAAAAACACTACTTCTACGGAAATGTTTTAGGGAATAACAGTTTGATGACCCATAAAGGTACCAACCAAAAGCAGTGGCAGCTTAATTAGAGTTCAGCTGACCGGAAAGTTAACCAAAGTTCTATACATAGTTCAATGGTATCTGTAATGTTTTCTTTTTAACTTATTCCTTACATGGATGAACATATATCATACCCTGCAAGACAATAAACACACAACAAAATATTTAGCTGGGCAGGCAATAAGTTTGCAACTATTATTATGGATTGGAATATACCTTGTAAGATCAGTATGTTTAGATTTTCGACAAGTTTTGAGTTTCGTTTAGTCATATTTTATTATATTTAAACGAAATAAGTACAATACTAGAATACAAATTCATACTTAAATCAGCATATCAGTGCATGTATATACAATCATATTTACTGAACGAATACAATATATATATAATACAATAGAACATCACTATATAGTTTACTGTTGGCATATATATATACTTTAATTTTTAGCTCGACTATTCGAAGAATAAGGAGGCTATTGCACTCGCCCCAGCGTCGGCGTCGGCGTCTGCGTTGGTTAAAGTTTTTAATAAAGTCAAATATCTTGAATACTATCAAAGGTATTGACTTGAAACTCAAACTATATGTTTACCATCAACATCTACACCTGAGCAAACAATCCCAATAACTCTGTTTTGATTTTTGACAGATTTATGCCCCTTTTTAACTTAGAATTTTTGGTTAAAGTTTTTATAAATTCAAATATCTTGCATATTATCAAAGGTATTGACTTTAAACTCAAAATATATCTTTACCATCAACATCTACACCTGAGCAAACAATCCCCATAACTCTGTTTTGATTTTTGACAGATTTATGCCCCTTTTTAACTTAGAATTTTTGGTTAAAGTTTTTTATAAATTCAAATATCTTGCATATTATCAAAGGTATTGACTTTAAACTCAAAATATATCTTTACCATCAACATCTACACATGAGGAAACAATCAGCATAACTCTGTTTTGATTTTTGACAGATTTATGCCGCTTTTTATCTTAGAATTTTTGTTAAGTTTTTTATAAATTCAAATATCTTGCATATTATCAAAGGTATTGACTTGAAACTCAAAATATATCTTTACCATCAACATCTGCACCTGAGGAAACAATCCTCATAACTCCGTTTTGATTTTTGACAGATTTATGCCCCTCTTTAACTTAGAATTTTTTGTTGAAGATTTTTTTAAATTTAAATATCTTGAATACTATCAAAGGTATTGACTTAAAACTGTGTCTACCATCAACATCATCATCTGAGCAAACAATCCCCATAACTCTGTTTTTATTTTTGACAGATTTATGCCCCTTTTTAACTTTGATTTTTTTATGGACTTGAAACTGAAAATGTATGTTTACTGTCAACATCTTCCCCAATGTTTTTGATTTTTGACATATTTATGCCCCTTTTAACTTAGAATTTTGTCACAGTTTTTACCAGACTAACATGGAAATACTCGAAATGGCTTTCTTTTGAAATATCATGAATAATTATGCAGCATGCAGCGGTCATGCTTTTTTAATTCAATACATATCAATTTTGAAAAGTTACAAAGTTATTCATGATCAAATTTACAAGGTTATGTATTTCTTTGAAATTATCCCCTCCTTCTCCCTCCAGTTGGCTTACAGAATCCAGAGTAAGGCTTTGAATGTAATGTACATTTACAAAGGTCTTTGAACAAGTTTCATATCTTTGACCTTAATTCTTATAGACAATTACACAATACTCCTGTTCTTAGGCAAAAAACCCATTTTACCAACAACCTTTCGAATAGTCGAGCGTGCTGTCATGTGACAGCTCTTGTTATGACTTTATGAAAGGGTTGGGCCACAAGTCTTTACAACATTAGAAACCGGCCCGGCCCTTGACACCATGTTCATGTTTGATAAAACCAAACAGCAGATTTTTTTTTACTTCAGAGCGAAGATAAATAAGAAAAATAACTAAGCCATAATATTTAGATACAAAAAAGCAACCGAAAATTTAAAAAAAAACAACAAAAAAAAACAACATAGATTCTAATATAAAATAAAAGAAAAAGAAAAAAAGAAAGAGAATATGATATGTGTGTATGTAGTCAAATAGACATTGATCCTTTTAACGCCCCCACAAACCCGCCCATCCAGCGCCCTCGCCCAGACCAACCAAAAGTTCTCAAGTCAGGTGTATAATTATAATGTATTTAGAGGGCAATGATAGAAAAACGTCTTGTATTTTTTATGTATGTTTGTACTTCCAAACATAATGTTGTGTTCTCCTCATCAGGTATCGAATCAATTCCATGAATTAGTTTATATGTACTGAATGGATGAAATCTACGAGCATTGATAACAGAAAACGACGCGCATTAGTATAGTGACTACATCTAAAGAAAATGTGTTCTGCATCTGCAATGCCATGGTCACAGGAGCAATTGGGATAACCTCGAAATTTGTTAAATAGATCATTATTTAGGTTACTACATCGGATTCTTATACGAGTTTGCTTTACAGTATAGAAACGTTTCCCTGCTAGATAGTAGGACGGAACTAAAGGTGATTTATACTTACTTTTTTAAGTTTGTTCTTAAAGGTTTAGAGTGCGTTAGCATTGCGTGTCGGTAGGTCAAGATTATTCCATAGGTTTATTGAAGCGGGTATTACTGATCTTGAGTATATTTCAAGACGTCTAGACATACAAATGAAGTTTGGGCTATTCCTAAGTTCGAAAGTATTAGAGTCACGAACTGTAGGTGGAACTATGTTTACAAGGTAACTTGAAGAAGACAATTGTCTTGTTTATAAACTAATATAAGTTGATCTACGATCTGCAAGGGAGACCCAACCAATTTCTTTGAGTAGATTTTGAATAGAGACAGAACGAGTCAAGCCTGTGACTATACAAGCTGCTTCATATTGAAGTTTTATAGAGTGTCCTTTTCATATTGAGTACAACTATCCCATACAATTGATGCATACTCAAGCAAAGGTCTGAGATAAGATATGTAAATATTAGTAAAAGTACCACGCTTCACATTGTATCTTAACATTCTCATCGATCCAAGAACTTTATAAGCTGAGGTAGTAATAGTGTTTATATGTCAGAAGTCAGAATTAAGAGTACCTTCTATATAAGCAGAGTCTAACGAGGAAACAGCGAGCGAGCTATCGTCAGCGAAAAGTCTTGCAGTGCTTAGAATAGAATCAGCTATGTCATTTACATAAACAAGAAATAAAAGTGGACCTAAAACCGATCCTCGAGGTACACCTGCTGTTAATGACTTGCTTTGAGAAAACGAATGTCCAACAATTACTTTTTGAGATCTTTTGTCAAGGTAATCTGCAATCAAGTTGTTCAAGTTTCCACAAACACAATATTGCTTTAGGTTAAAGATAATCCCCTTATGCCAAACGCTATCAAAGGCTTTAGAGATATCACAAATTAACATACATGTCGCCTTTTTCTCGTCAAAAGATGTACAAATTGGTTATACATTTCTATGAGTTGATACACGGTACACTGACCAGGAAGAAATCCATATTGATTTTTGTAAATGAGATTGTTTGAATTTAGGTGGTTGTATAGATATTTGAAGATTACTTGTTCCATACCTTTACCGACACAAATTATCAGTGAAATTGGCATGTAGTTAGAAGGTATAGGTTTGTCCCTTATTGAATAATGGCATAACATTTGCCTTTTTCCATGAAGCTGGATATCAGTTTGAAATAATCGATTTATTAAATAAGATACAAAGTGGTTTGTCTATTGTTTTCGAACACCCTTTAAACATTTAAGACTGATTTCATCTGGACCATTTGCTTTGTTGACATTTAGGTTATCTAAAATAAAAATGGCATCTTGTTCTGAAATAGTAACGTGGGATATAGTTGAAGAACATTTTGATGTAAAATCAGGTAGAGTAGTTTTGAGAAAGAGTTATCAATATCAAAACTATTGTATTTATGAACCAACAGAACCAAAACAACTGTTTCTGGACTAACAACAACGACTTTCTTGGTCCAAATGAAGATCCATATGCCATATGTAGTATTATTCTACCATAAATTTCTTTCTGGCTCAACTCCATTTCATCAACAAAAATCACAGCATTACCACAAATACGAATGTTTTTACATCCGTACCACCGCAGACGAAATCGATTTTCCCTACCACTTTACTGGCAGTTTTCAGGGCGATATATTGTTTAAAGCTTTGTTACATGTACCATGTCTCTGGAGTATATAGAATTTTAGACTATTTGTAAAATACTGGTACATGTAGTTTTGTACTTTGTATACTGTTTAAGAATATAATTCCAGAACCCAGTAGCCACCTGTTTGTATGTAAGCTTAAGATCATAAGAATGTTCAGCATCTGAATAATTGCCATAGCATCATACACAGTACAGTCAGTGTCAGGCATAATTGGGAAACAATATCAGGATTTACAAGTTTCTGTAAATTCTCGCCAAAGTCAGATTGTTCGGTTGACGTCATATCTCAAGTATCTGAAAAACTAAGTGCGACCGATGCATTTTCAAAGAAGAGTACTCGTTCAAGTGGAACCTTTTACAAGGCATCCATGGCCAATAATCTCAAATACATCCTACGAAATTTCAATTCCAGTTGCAACGTTAAGCAATTTGATGGAGGACTAGAAATAGAAATAGGTCTTCAAAATTCTCATCAAACATATTAAGCACTGTCAGTATGTGTGTATATATTTTTTTTTCCTCTGGTGACTTTAAACCTTTTCGGTAACATAGTTAAACCAAGCGCCATTTAATTAAGGCATCGTCAGTGTAGTTACAAACAAACTTTTCTCAAAGTTATCTACTTACTCATTGGGGAGTCGACTCATTTGATGGACTTAGGTTTGACATAAATCCTCAGTATACTATTCGATTTGTAGCAAATAGGAAAGGTAAAATATTTGCCTTTGTGAACTTTACACTATCCATGACTTGATGAAGCAAGGTCAAGTTTGAGAGGATTTGAGACCTGTTGTAGATAGTTGTCCCAAAATCTAAACGAAGGGGAGGCAGATCTTCTTACTTATCAAATTCATCAAATATAGGCAGAAGATAATTTTTAATTTATTCTACCATTCCAAGCACAGCTTCCGGCTAAACCTCGGAGGTGATATCTTTATAAAGCTTTGAATTTATCAAATAAGAGAGCAGGCGAAAATAGCCCATTTCTGAAACTGAAAAAAAGAATCTGCGATTGAGTACCTCATCAATAATCAACATTGAACGAATGGCTCTATCAAAACTTTTCCGGGCGAAATATGTTATGCTGTCAATGTTGCAAAAACATAACAATCCACCATGAACGGCCAATACCAACACAAACCAACATCATAAATTGCATACCTCCTCCGAGAGGGAAATCCCCTTCAAATTCAGAAGTTATGGCCCATACAGTTTCAAGGGATTTGGTAATTAGTAATTTGTAAATGCTATTGTTGTGTCATGTGTGTATGTTCTTAACCTTATCTTTGTAATTGCACATGGTTCATGTTATATTTAGATTGTAATACACTCTGGGACATGCATCTTTTACACTGTCCTTGCAACATTTTGTTACGTTTACTGATATTTGAAATGGGTTTAATGGTGTTCAATATATAGGATAACAGCGTAGCCTTTTATTCCGTATTAAATTGTATACAATTTTCATTTCTTTATAATATACATGTTTGAAATTTCAATTTTTACACTTCTAATCTTGAACAGTTGATATGGCTACATGTTACTCATCAATTTTGTCTATACGAGGAGTGACATAAACTTAACAGGACTGATTCTATTCCTACGACATAAGTTATAGTATCAAGATAAAAATAACATAATTCGATGTTTCGTTTCTATTTTTCCATCCTTGAAAACTTCATTCCATTTTACAAAAATCAAAACAGTCGAGATACAGACAAAAGCAGCAAACATGAACCAACAAGGCGGGGAGCGTCAACGAACTCAGAATGATGTTTGCTGGCGATGTGCTCGGTATACTACTTTATTTTGATCTATTTACACAATAGAGTTACATCTGGTACTGAATTTCTGGTTATGTACTGTATAATATACTGTCCCGTATCTTTACCCACTTTTATCGCAGTTCTCAAAAGAAACTCTGAAAACTGCTTGACATGTTTTTGTAACATTTAAAGTTTTGTAAAAACTTGTATAACAAATAAAAGTTTATATGTATGAAAAATCTATTTAAAATGTTTCAATAGTTTAAGAAATATAGCAACGGTGTCGCTAATTCTGGATCACCCCTCGTGTTTTTATTGATTTAAACATTCTAAAGCAGCAGCATAAATGTTGCTAAAACAATTATATGATGAAACAGTATGAGAAATGAAGCTCAAATACTTGCCACGTTTCACCTTTTCGATTGTTCTGCATTTCTTTGTGTCACACGGTAATGAAATTGTTTGCTTTCCAAACCCCGACGCATTGACACCTTGTTGTTATACAAGACGCCCAGAACGTCCAGTATCGCTCTACTAGACTAGCTGGACTGTTCTAAGTAATTTTTGTGAAAATCTATTGGAAAATGTGACCTGTTGTCGGTGTTTTAGAATAATTGGCTGTAGCAAAATTGGTTATTCCACGGTGTGGTTTAGTTTCTATGCAGATCATCTAAACGTTGCAGGCAACCTTCTGAGCAAGTGTTGTAAACATCCATTGGAAAATGTGACCTGAAGATTGTTAATTTGCTATAGGACGGCTGGCTTTCGCACCGTTTGGCTCAATTTCTGAACAGATAACCTTTTGAGCAAGTTTTGTTAAAATTTTATAGAAAATGTTATTTGTAAAGTGTTATCAAGGTTTCACAATTATTTCCTGTATCACGGTTGGTTTTTGAACAGCGTGTCCCATATTCTATGTACATTATTTAAACGTTGCAGGCAACCTTCTGAGCAAACGGTTGCTTTTCGTACAGATTGGCTCAATTTCTATACAGACTATCTACAGAAGGCAGGCAACCTTCTGAGCAAGTTTTGTGAAAATCCATTGGAAAATGTGACCTGTAAAGTGTTATCAAGGTTTTACAATTATCGGTTGTAGCACTGTTGGTTTCGAACAGCATGACTCAATGTTTATACAGATCATCTACAGGTTGCTGGCAACTTTTTGGGCAAGTTTCATGAAAGTCAGATAAAAATTATGATCTGTTTTGTGTCATCAAGAAAAGGTGAACGGACAGACGGACGTTTAAACCCATTAATTCTATTTTCAACCTCCTAATGACGGAATAAACTCAAGATAAACTTAAACCCGAAACCTCTGATGTCTACTGTGTATGTATGGACGGACGGACGACTGACAACCAAGATGTCTGTTATTAAAAATACCTCTTCAAACCTTTAAATTGCCCTCTCTTCAGGACGCTTGTCGAGCCAAATTTGCTTTATAATCGCAAATTCCGTTTTTATGCATTATAATTAGTTCAGATTAGGGATAAAAAGATGCTGATATAGTGTTATCAAGAAAAGGTTAACTGACAGACGGATTTTTAAACCCCATAATTATATTTTCAACCTCCTGATGACGGAATTAATTCAAGCGACAATAATGCTAAGATAAACTAAAACCCGAAACCTCTGATGTCTACTGTGTATGTATGTATGGACGGACGCCTGACAACCGTGATTGCAAAAGATCTTCTGGACTTCGTCCAGTAGACCTAAAAACCGTTATGTTCAGTAAAAAGTATTGATCACAATGAAGGTGCCTTTAATCTTGTAAAGAATATCACAATATAAGAAAAGTGCACTCCAAGTATCATATCCTAGGCTAAATGGCGGCCTTTTCGGGAATTTTTCTATTCCAAGTACAACCTACTTGAAGGTAAAATTAATAAAATGTTCAAATAAACAATTTATATTTAGTGCAAAGAAACATTACCCCCACCTGCTTTTGTGCTTGTGTATTCGATAATGCTACGTCTTTTTATTCTGCTGTAAAGTAACTTTTGTGATTAGCCATAAGTCATGGTTTATTACTTGTCTCATAAGTGTATCAAATTGGTAGAGGATGTCTGCTGTTAAAAATACCTCTTCAAACCCTTAAATTGCCCTCTCTAAAGGCCGCTGTCGAGAAAAATTGGCTTTATAATCGCAAATTCCGTTTTTATGCATTTTAATTAGTTCAGTTACTCTTCTCACAATTAGCGATAAAGAGATGCTGAACAAAAATTTAAAAGATATTTTATGAACCGTTACAGATGAACGGTATGTATTACAACATCGCCACGCCTCCCGTGTGTTAACAACCGATCATCGCTTCGCCCCTTTCGCAGCGTCGATAAGGGATTTTCAATAAAATGGTCGAGTCAACCAGTAATTGATCAGTTATTTGTTTCGATAATTTGATAAAATATATTGAACGCTAAGCGAATGTGCAATCAAAATTGAATTAGACAGCTTTCTATATTTCACTCGTTTAAACCACAGGTGGAAGGAACATACCTTTGACTTTTTTTTCTTAAGCTAATGCTTTTTTCTATGCATTTTAAAATTGATATCAGAATAAATAAAAAAAAAATTGAAAAAAATTTTTTTTTTTCTTCATAGCTCTTTACTATAGACAAGGTTCCCAACACACTCTGTATGAAAACAAGCATGTCGCTCTGAAAAACTCTTCGATTTCTTTCAAATTTGAGTTACGTTAAACAAATTTGAACGAATTCTAGAGAGAAATGATAGAGATTTAAGAAAAAGTTTACTTCAATGGAAAATTCCAAGCCGTTTTCGTTCTACAAGCGAAAATGCCAAAGCTGTAGAGCGATTTTCGCTCAAACCAGAAAAATGTCACACATTTTCCAGACGGTGATTTTCACTAAATTCTCCAATAATACTGCGGTACTGCGACAGGAAACTATCAAAACATGCAATATATATGTTTAGACTTCAAATCATGTCGTAGATCGTACTTTTACTCAAAATGGGTTCGATACTACGGCGGATTTTTCATTTTTTGTTGACTAAATGCTTTTACTTTCACTTTCAATCGCCTTCGGATATGTTTTGATAATGTCCTTGAATAGCTGTTACAAATCACTGCGCAACCTCTCGGACCTTCATGGTCGCTAATACATTTTGACAATTACAAAAACTGAAAAATCCGCTGTAGTATCGAACACATTGGTGTAAAGGTACGATCTACGCCATGATTTGTAGTCTAATAATATATATTTCTTGTTTTAATGGTTGTCTTTCGCAGTACCGCAATATTAGTGGAGAATTTAGCGAAAATCACTGTCGGAATATGTGTGACATTTTTCTGGTTTTAGCGAAAATCGCTATATCAGCGTTGGTATTTTCCTTGTAGAATGAAAACGGCTTGGAATTTTCCATTGAAATAAACTCTTTCTTAAAGCTCTATCATTTCTCTCTATAATTCATTCAAATTTGTTTAACGTAATTCAAATTTGAAAGAAATCGAAAAGTTTTTCAGAGCGACATGCTTGTTTTCATACAAAGTGTGTTGGGAACCTTGTCTATAGTAAAGAGCTATGAAGAAAAAAAATTTTTTTTTTTCAATTTTTTTTTTTATTTATTCTGATATCAATTTTAAAATGCATAGAAAAAAGCATTAGCTTAAGAAAAAAAAGTCAAAGGTATGTTCCTTCCACCTGTGGTTTAAACGTAGAACCGAGCTATTAACTGGTAGATAGAAAAATATAGTTTAGTAGATATTCGGGCTTATCATATAAACATGATTTTTGTGTAGTTCAAAATTAATGTCCTTTATATAAAGACAATATGTACAAATGTGGGATCACTATATGTTTTCTTTATTATGACACGATCTCATACTCTGATATTATGAAAGATGTTTATATTCACATATTTCAATGTATGTAACTACTTTGTACATAAGTTGTGTATGGGCCGGTGTCCTACAGATCACAAATAAACTATACTATACTATGTATGGTGAATAAACGCTTAATAAACCCTTCATTGGTATAAGTAAACATGGGAAAAAATTTAAAAAAGACAAAATGTAATCAAAATTTGACGAAGAGGAAAAGGAATATCTTTTTACAACCAAGTTCTACCGCTATGTCTTGTTACAGTTCATGAAAGAAAATGTTTCGATTTGTATTAGAATTCATAAAGTACGTTTATTAGATTACTTTCAAAAAATGATTTAGCCTTTGATCTTAAAATGACGCATTACAACGTTTCGTTTCCAAAGCATAAAGCTTTATATGCAAAGACTAGAAATTTATCATATAATGAATAATTTACTTAATAAACGGGGTTGTTATGCACATAGGTTGTAAGCAGGTATAATGATTCTTAAGTTAGAAAGACTTTTTTATCATTACTTGCAGGTAAAACAGTCTGTCCCGTAATTGGTTGTTATCTAGGTCTTTTTTTCATAGCAAAATTATTTGGCATACCTGCTCTTCATGGCGTACCCTAGATTAGTTTTAAATTCAGTTTTAAATTTGACTAGATTTAATAATTTGATGAGCAAAATAAATATACTTGAAATCATTCTAGTTTGAAATGTTTATTCGCAACAGTACAGTTTTACTAGCACAGTATTCAAATGAAATAAGCGTACTTGACAAATTGATTCTTTTAAATAATTTTCAGAACTTTTTATATTATATTATACTCAATAACTGATACAATATAATTGCACGAAGGCCTATGATAGTTATGCTTGAAATATTTATAGTTGTTTGCAAATTGTATGAATCACTATTTTTGTTGATAAATTACTTTAAAATTATTTCAATGAAAAAGTAATAACATATTTAAAGTTGTTTACAACAGCTACGTACTGATTCTACTGCATATGTATTCCCGCTCAACTGTCAACTTTCCTCACTGGGTACCTCAAATAGTTTAGATAATCACGTGACCGTCTTGTTGCAATACCGTAGTAGCAATAAATCACATAGAAAATCGTTATTTCTCTTGGCAAAATTATTCTTTTGGCGTATCTTGTCTTTTTTTATTTGACATTGTTTAGTATTGTTTGAATTATCATATCAATCGTATTTACGGATGATTGGATGCATTTACTCGGATTTTGTTTCATATAATCCAATCATATTATGTATTTCGGTAATAATCTGCTTTGAATGTAGATGTGTCAACTTTGAACAAGCATAATTTGTTTATTGGGCATCGATTAACTGGGGGTTTTGGCCAGTCAAAAGAAAATGTTATTACGGAGGGATCCGTGTCAGGGATTTTTTTTAATTGATCAGCGGGGGTTTAATTATCTGTGTCCCTGTTGTAATTAATTGTAAACTAATATGATTTAAGATTTATATCCACGAACTTAAGTCAAACAATGGAACATCATTGAACCTTCGACTTTACGACATAAGAGGGTTTGAGGAAGGCAGGAGTTATGACAGTGAGCTTCATTTGCTCCTTGATGGTAGATTGCCTGTTGGTTATGTTGTGAGTACTACTATATAATTCAAACAGAATGTTAGCATATTTCATAATACTCGAAGTTACGGGGACATGCTTATATTTATATACTTAAAATAACCTGTCGGACGAATTATATATTATTCGCTGTCAAACTATTGCAGTCTATTCTTAAACTTTTTACTGACCACAGACAACTTTCAATAACTAATTGAAGGTAAAATCGGCAGATAATTTTATTTAATAACACATGTCTGCAGTCAGTTTATTACAGGCAATATACTGATGCTATATCGTTCAGTATTAACTTTGTTTGCTGGAAACATCTATAAAGAAAGTTTTATACATACTCCACATGGTTATGTTTCGTGTCATGTCCATGGTACTATTGTTTAAAGTTTCCTGATAAGCCAACGCTGATTAAAGAGGATCAACTTGCAAATCCTAGTTTAAATAATGAAATCCACTTGGTTTGTTTTGTTACGGGAACACCAAACTGGAAACCTGACACCACTCTCCATAACAAACTTCAGGAAATACTAAAAGCAATCAACGACAGAGGTATTTTCATCATTATACGTTTAAAATAGTTGACACTACACAATTGTAGTTATGTTTGATACAATTTTCATACGATACAATGCACCAGTTTGTTGTCAAGTTTTAGTTTTTTATAACAACATTACAGAGATCAAATCCGAGATTGGAACAGAAAATATTATTTTTTAGCTCTACTGGACGAAATTCAGCGGGGCTTATGCCATTGTGGTTTGTCCGTCGTCCGTCTGTCCGTCTGTCCGCCTGTTCGTAAACTTTTCCTTGATAACGCTCCACAGGTCGCAATATTTATTTAACTTTGATGAAACTTGCTGATAAGGATTTCTGCAACTTGTAGATGTTCCCTATTATTTTGAGGTCAGTGAGTCAAAGGTCAAAGTCACAGTGACCTCCGATAGCAATTCCTTGATAACACTCTACAGGTCACAATATTCATTCAACTTTCATCAAACTTGTTCAGAAGAAGGTTCCCTGCAATATGTAGATGATCCTTATTGATTTTGAGGTCAGTGAGTCAAAGGTCAAGGTCACAGTGACCTCCGTTAGATTTTCCTTGATAACGCTCTACATGTCACAGTTTTCTTTCAACTTTCATCACACTTGCTCAGAAGGTTTCCTGCAATATGTAGATGATCCCTATTGTTTTCAGGGTCAGTGTGTCGAAGCTCAAGGTAACAGTGACCTCCGTTAGATTTTCCTTGATTACGCTCTACGGGTCACAGTTTTCTTTCAACTTTCATCAAATTTGCTCAGAAGGTTTCCTGCAACATGTAGATGATCCCTATTGTTTTTGGGGTCAGTGGATCAAAGGTCAAGGTCACAGTGACCTCTGATAGCGTTTCCTTGATAACGCTTTACAGGTCACAGTTTCCTTTCAACTTTTATCAAATTTGTTCAGAAGGTTTCCTGTAACATGTAGATGATCCCATTTGATTTATTGGTCCGTGGGTTAAAGGTCAAAGTCACAGTGATGCGGAGTAGTAAAACGGTTTCCGGACGATAACTCGAGAAAGCTTGGGCCTAGCATCTTGAAACTTGATGTGGAGATTGGTCATGACCAGCAGATGACCCTCATTGGTTTTGAGGTCAGTAGGTCAAAGGAGGCCAGAAAAAAATATTTTGTTTTATAAGGCCCGTAAACTATTTCCTTTTTCGTGCGAAAATGTTTCTTTTTTTCAAGGCCAACACATTTTTTTATTTTTTTTTTCAAACCACGTGTATTTTTCTCTTCTTTTTCTGGCCAAATATTTGTTTTTAAGGCCAACATTTTTTTCCGCCAAATATTGTATTTTCTTTATCCAGTAGAGTGATACTGGCCCTTTTGGGCCTCTTGTTATAAGTATGCTCTTGTTGACATTTTATATTTACTAATTTCTGCCGATAATAATGTATATTTGACAGACACTTATACTCGATCTGTAGATTTTACACCTGGTATGAATTTTCTTTCCAAAAGGTTTACCCATGGTTGTTGTTGCCACAAAATTTGATAAGTTTTGCCCAAAAGTACTGGAAGATGTCAACTATCTGTACAAAAGTCCAAAAGCTCACGAAGCTGTGAATGCGCTATCGAAAATTTTTGGAATAAAACAAACTCATATATTACCAGTCGTATGTTACGGTAATGAAGAGATTGTAAACAGTGGGAAAGACATGCTAGCTCTCCAAGCATTGGATGTTATGGTCATCTTAACGAAAGACTACTTGGAAAACCATAAAGGTAATACAATATATGTAGACTAATACATGTACGTCTAAAATGTGTGCATTTATAAAGAAGCAACTACAATGAACGATTTTTGTATTGATTCCCATACCTTATTTTGGACATAAACCACAATTTAATTGATAGAACAGCCAACATTTTATCGGCAAGCTACATGTATATCCATCCCCGGAAACGTTATATATATACGGTTCGAAAAATGTGTCATATATTATCTTCCGCTGCGTATGGCTTGAAAGTCATGCCTAAAAACAAAAACACAATCTACAGTCTAACCGAATATGTTTTGTTTAAGACCAGATCATGTGTGTTGTTTCGATACGCTGTCAAAAAAGGTTGAAAGGTAGGATTTTAAAATCCTGTAATTTTCTTTTGATTACAAGTAGGAAGTATTGTCCGATGTTTTTATGATCACGTACACACAACAAATATGCATGCTTTTATTTTGTGTTTATAAATGTTTCTGGGATCGTGAGTCCAGGCCGCAGTTATTATCCCCCGCCAAAGGCGGAGGGATATAGCTTTGGTGTTGTCCGTCAAGCCGTCCGTCTATCCGTCTGTCTGTCTGTCCATCTGAGTCAAAACTCAAGAACCAAATGGAGGGAATTTCATGAAACTTAATATAAGTGTACAACAGCATAATGCCGCGGCGCTCACACATCTTTTGTCAAGGTTGGATCTCCAGAGCTATTGCCCTTTTTAATGTTATTTTCTAAACATTAAAATTCTATTTCTCTGAAATCTGAAATGTAATTGGCTGAAATTATTTAATGATCACTCGTTCTTATATCCACACCGTAGTACACTTCAAAAATATTTTTTTTAGAATTGAGGCCCCTTAGGCCCCTCAAGGGGGTGTAGTGCTTTTCTTAAATATTCTATTTAGAAACTTAGAATTGTTGTCTTCTGAAACTACTTATACTGATTTAATTTAACTTACAAAAACTGATTTCTGTTTCACTGTAAAATGCTAAAAAAGAATTTCTACTCAGAGATGAGGCCC
Organism: Saxidomus purpurata; assembly: GCA_022818135.1. Taxonomy (NCBI): domain Eukaryota; kingdom Metazoa; phylum Mollusca; class Bivalvia; order Venerida; family Veneridae; genus Saxidomus; species Saxidomus purpurata. The sequence continues at coordinate 30,479,058 of JAFMSR010000001.1, forward strand.
CACTGAGGTTAAAATGCTTTTTTTTTTCTCAGAAAATGTCTGTCAGAATTTCATTTTGTTAAGCACAAATAATCAACTTTAAATTCTCTAACAACAAAAAATTTAGAAATTAGATTTTTACAGAAATGACGCCCTTACGGGAGTGTAGTGCTTTTCTTACTTAATTATTTTATATAGAAATTTAAGAATTCTTGTTGTCTGAAAGTAGTAGTACTGAATTAATTTTACGTACAATTAAGATTTTTACGACTGTAACTTTAAGAAATGAAATATCACCTCAGAGATTAGACCCCAGTGGGGTGGTGAAATTTTAAAAATGCCTTTTTTTCTGAAACAGACATATCAATACACTTTCTAGTTGTAGTTTTTTTCAGCTATTTGCTTCATTTGGCGGGGGGGGGGTATAAATTCACTGTATTTGCTTTTATCACGTAATATTTGTTGGGACTATTTCCTAAGTTATTTACTCTATGATTTTGTTACACAGCTGGTTCATAATATCGGATGGGTGTTAGCTACTGAGAGATTTTCATGTACCAATAGTAACAATGTGTCCCAAAACTAATCGATGTTGTTTATACAGCAAAAAACCCATATCATGACATTTTAGTATATTCATACACTAGTAGCCCATCCTTTATAGACTCAGTTTGGCTGGGTACTCACTACTTTTTACGGTCAGAAAAAATCAATGGACCTTAAGGTCACTTGTTGAAGCTTAAAATGAAATTTTTAAGAATCATAATCTCAACATTTTTAGGTCTAACATTGAACTTTAATGAAACCATCGGTATCAATGAAAGAAATTTGCAAATCGTATTCAGTGACAAATTTTATAATATGATTTTGAACGAAAGTGTTTAAGGGGGAATTTAAAAGTGACTATGATTTGCAGTTTTGGCGGTATGAATTTTCTAGTATGCAAATGAGCCAGCTGATCTAAAAATATGAAAAATGCTATCAGTCTTTTGACTATTTGCTTCCAGTTTCATTTAAGCGAGTTTTGTATTTTGTTCAATGTTCGCACATTTGACAATCTAGCAGTAGACCTAAGGGGACATGCGTTTTTTCTTCTTCAAAATGCTAGTTGAAACTTGAGATTGCCAAAAGGCGGCAGGGGCATTATAGTGACTGCATCATTCGTCCGTCCGTCATTCAGTCCTTCGTTAGATGGATACTTTTACAAAAAATTAAAGGGAACCAATTATATGTTGATATGGAACAATAAATGATTTTAAAATCAGTAAAATTATATAATTCAGGAGCCAGGCCCTAAACGGTGGACTAACATATTATCAGAAACCATATAATTTCAGCTACTGAATAAAAATCAGTAGAGGTCATCATCTGATTTTAAGCAATTTTAGAAATAGTTCAGAACGTCAAACAGTTTTCTTGTTAAAATTAGATTATTATTTGTCAGGGTTACCATGACCTTTGACCATAGCAGAAATCATTGTCATGGTCAACCTCCCTATCAAGAATCACACTGTATCGGCAAAACGCGCCGGCTCCAATTTAACGATACTACTCTGACTAACGTAACGACAAGGATCCAACAAAACATGACTGATTTTATAACCAAAACCCAAGTTATTTAAACAGATTCGTGTTTTTTATAACGTTATTCGTAATTTCTGAAGTAACGAATACTCTTACGGAATCCTCACGTCTGTCCTTCATGAAACACTGATGCGCGTGAAAGAAATGTAAGTTGAATGCAGAGGATTCAGCGGTAAAAAGTGCAAAACAGACCCGAAATGCACGGATTTTCCACAAAATTAGCAAAGTTAGGGTGTTTAGCATAAGAGATATGCATTGGCATGTAACTTTGGGTCAAATCTCGTAAGCATATACTCATAAGTTACCGATCTGGTATTTCTATAGGAAACATTTTCCCTTTCAAAAATACAACGATTCATGGTCCAATTGACGATACAACGAAAATGTTCCAATTCGTATTTCATAGATCATTTTCACATACGTTTTAGAACAATTACAAATAAGAGAATCCGTCATCGGACAAATATGTGTTTTATGTCACCTTGTACCTTGTAATTTAAAGGCAGAAACTTCAAATATTCATTTCATTTGACCTAGCGCGTTGAACGATAATCATATACAGCTAAGAGTGGCATCCATCAACGGTTAAATAAGTTATATAATTTTGTATTAGATATTTTTCTGTGAAGTTATACTGGAACTAATTAACAAATATTTTAACTTTTTATAACCAATATAGGCATTTCAGAAACATCATAGTTACAATGTGAAGCTTGAAAATGATGTTGTCTACCAGTAGGTATCTAAATCTCTCTCTATATGTAACCTTTTAGCATTAAGGCGCCTTTTATCGGTCAAACAAGTTATCATGATACATCATGTATCATGATGTATCATCAGATTATTTCTGCATTTAATACAGAGCTCTGTTGGAAATACATGTATTACGACGGCACGTAACCGTTTTGAGCAATGCAATTTCAAATATTTATTTATAACTCTCATACTACCAAAGTCTGTTGGTAGTGTTATACATTTGTCTTGCATACCGCATCAGGTTTCGTGCAGTTACCAACACCTTGTCGGGGCGACAGATTCACAAACTTAGCACATGTGCATCGTTTAATTTCATATGTTTGCATTTATCACTCTATACATGAAATGCAAGATAGATCTAGCATGCAAGAAAAAAGTTTCCATCATATGAGTAGATATAAATGTAATTGTTTTGACGGGAACGAGGCTCTAAACCGCCTGCTCGGATTGTTAGTGAAGAACTGAAAAACATTTATGTAACAGTATTTTGACAAATGTAAGTAAATTTATCTACCTATACTTTATGTCGTCTGTAGATCTACAGAATTTAGGTTTACAAATAGATTCTACTTATAAAAGATACCGGTATTGTTTTTCTTCCACGTCTACATCGACTAATTGGCGGCAAAGAACCTTTAAATTATTTTATGCATGTAACGTTGAAAATCTCAAATTCTACTGTTTTAGTAGATGTCAATTGCCAGTATCTATATTACTAAATGTATTTGACCAGAACAGCAGAAAGTAAGTTTACACGAACTGGAAAGGGAATTTCAGAATGTTTATCGCAATTAGCTCGCTTAAGCAAAAAGCTCAGGTGAGACAGATTCTATTGTGATCGTGTACAAGTTCACAGAAAGAAGATAAAGCATAAATAGCGAATGCAAAATTATATTCGTATTTCAACCGTCGCTTTCCAAATTATTATTAGATGACACTTTCTATAACAGTCTAAGCTGCATACGATTTTTGGTTGCAGTCAATACGCTAGGGCAAATAAAATCCAAAGCACTGTGTCCAAGAATCCTGCCATTTTGAGGAAGTATTTTGAATATTTGAATGTTGTGTGTTAAATTTTCAATTTTTCAATGAGATTTGGTACAAAAGTGACATAAAACACAAAACATTCGTCCGAAAAGAGATTCTCTTATATTTGTAATTGTTCTAAAAAGTTGATGAAAATGATCTGTGGAAGACCAATTGGAACATTTTCGTTGTATCGTCAATTGGAGCCTAAATCGTTGTATTTTTGAATAGGTAAGTGTGGCCTATAGAAATATCAGATCGGTAGCTTATGAGTATATGCTGAATATACCGCTGAATCTGTTAAATTCACTTGGGTTTTGTTTATAAAATCCGCCATGTTTTGTTGGAGTTTATCGTTACATTAGTCGGAGTAGTATCGTTAAATTGGATTCGGCGCGTTTTGTCGATACAGCGTGAAGAATGTTCTTTTTAGGCCCAAGCATTTTTTTGTTTGACTAAAGGTTACTGTTACAAATCATTTATTTACAATTCTAAGATTTATTCAATGAATTAATTGGATATAGGGTTTTATTTACCCCGCATACACATCGGCATGTGTGTTCGTTTTTGATGTGGTCGCTTGCAGTAAGAAAATATATTGTTTTCCTTTTTAGCAAATGCGACAAACAATTAACAAATACGTCGTTTCAAATATGAATTAGGCCTTGATGCAAATTTGTCATGCTTAACTCGTTTATCTCAAACTTTATCATAAAATATTCTGAGTCTTTGGTATGGTCGATCTGCTAGCACCTCTACTGCCCGTAAACTGTTAGCTTCAAATAGTCTTCTCGTAAATTAGTCGGTTGAGGGTGATGAAACCTGACTTGGATATTTCTCCGATGCTCCTCTTTTAAAAGTGTTTGACAACAGAGCCGAGCCCTCGTAAATGTTTAATTAAACTTTTTTTACATTTATTTTGCAGGTGACCAGCAGCCATGGAAAACGCATCCAACGGTAATATTTCTTGAAATTCCTTATGTCATTATGCGAATTGTGTAAATACAAAACTTCGGTACTTTAAAGACTGTTATAACATATTTTAATGTTTTTCTCATTTATATTTATCTTGCCGAGATTACTTAATTCGAACAACCATATTTGTTAGTGGTAAGAAGGTGTCGTAATTTGTCTGATATTAAGCATATTTTTAATTTACAATTCGTTTAATTTCCCAATGCTCCTACATTGATGGTACTAATTAGAAAGGTATCAAAAAAATAAGGTAGAATATCTATTTCCGTTTGATTCTATTACCATTTCTTTTTTTACTTTTAAGTATCAACAACACTTTCATTCATAATTTGCCTTTGCGGTATACATCATCATATGTCAACATTTACTGACTGGTGAATTTTATACTTGTCCTTACCGGTAACCAATCTCGTGTAAATAAGCAAAGCATATATAATACACAGGAGTAAATCTAGTCATACTTAGTATGAAAACTAACTTGAAAGGCACTAGGATACTTGTTCAAAAATACAAAGGAGAATAAAGGTTCCAAACAGACCTGAACAACAATTTGATTGAACGTATAGTAGAGTCGTGTAAAGAAGTATGTTTTAATGACTGAAATTGGTTCGCCATTCACCATTCTAGTAAGACGGTTGTGGAGAATCTTTAGTAGGAGGCGGTATCTTTATGCAGTATAAATTGTTTTTCTATTTCTTGGTATAGATTTTTTATTTGCATGATTACCGATTACTACAATAACTTTACACAAAATACAGATGTTTACACCCAAATCGCTATTTTGATTCCACATGACTCTATTAACTTTCTAATGTTTTCTTCTCTTATTTCCATTGTGGTCCCTGACATTGGAGGCATGACACAGAAAGTCATGTTAATTTGTATAAAAATTCAATTCAATACTTATATTAATCAGTAAGGCATTAATTGTAATAATTTAGTTGAGATCACATATATCACAGTCCAAGTTTGTATCACATTAAAATCACAGTCCAAGTTTGTATCACATTAATGAATCATTGTGCATCACAGAAATTGTCCGTCAAACTGTAAAAAATTAATATAAATTATTATTAAAGTGAAATGTGCAGGCTAAAATAGGTAAATTACCAAAGGACATTCGCAACATGTATGTGTTGTGCTTAAAAGTAAGAATATGTAACATCTGGGACTCTTAAGACTATTAAAAGATTCAAATAGTATTAAAATAGAAAATTAAAACAAGTGACAGGAAATTGTCACAAAACCAGGTTTTCATTTTCCAGTCTGCTGGCCGAGCGCAAATGTGTTTTTAAAGTCAGTTGATATACATAATGTGAAAAAGAAACAAAGGTGTTCGTCTATATATTACATGTGTAAAAAAAGCAAAGGGCCATAATTCAGGCAAAATTGATCCAAACACAAAACCCAGACAATATGCACGAGGGCACTTGATGACAACAGTTCTGTGAGAGTTTAGTTTAAATATCTTGAGAAATGTATGAGGAAGTGGGCACGTGACAGTATTCTTCTATATATAACATATGTGGAAAAAAAGCAAAGGGCCATAATTCAGGCAAAAATTATAAAATAAAAGAAAAAAAAAAAACAAAAAAAAACTTAAAAACTTGCTCTGTGTGGGGTTTGAACCGCTGGTCTCATGAGAAATTGTGTCATCTTACTGTAACAGAATACTCCAAAGTATACACGACTGGTAATCTATTCTAAAAATAGACAGTAATAACAGAGTATTCTCCCTTTTATAATAACAGAGTATTCTCCCTTTTATATATACTTAAATTAGATGACACAAAATTGCTAACGGACGGACGGACGGACGACCAGGGGCAGAACATTATATATTCAAAATTCTTTAGTTCACAATTATAGTTCTGTGAAAGTGTGGTTGAAATCCCTTGAGAAATGTAGGAGTTGCACACAGAAGAGTATTTCTCTATATATATTACATTATGTGGAAAAAAACAAAGGCCCATAATTCTGTCAAAAATGATCAAATCACAAAACCCCGACAATATGCGCCAGGGCACTTGGTGACAATAATTCTGTGAAAGTTTGGTTGAAATCCGTTGAGAAGTGTAGAAGGAGTTGCGCACAGAAGAATTACATATGTGAAAAAAAGGGCCATAATTCTGTCAAAAATGAACAAATCACAAAACCCAGACAATGTGCGCCAGGGCACTTCATGACAATACTTCTGTGAAAGTTTGGTTGAAATCCGTTGAGAAATGTAGGAGGAGTTGCGCACAGAAGAAATTGTTTACTCCCGCCCGCCGACATACCTCAATCTAATAACCAGGATTTTTCTTCGGAAAACCTGGTTAATAAAACTAACTGGCCATTAAATGGGCTTTGATGGCATGCTTGAAGGTGTGGGAAGATTGGATATCTCTAAGATTTTGAGGAAGGCCGTTCCATAGAGCAATACCATTAAAAGCAAAAGATTTTCTACCAAAGCTTCCTACCTTTGGTAAAGAAAATCGTCCTGTGTCATTAAAAGAATAGCTTACAGTGGAATCTGATAATGAAAGTGCAGACACTCTGGACCTTGTACAGCGGTCATGGACATGATTAAGGGGTACAAAATGATCCGTAAGGTATTCTGGGGCTATGTCAGAATTTATTTTATGGACATGACAAAGAGTTATCTGATCAACTCTTTTGGAGACCGGTAACCAGTTAAGAACCTTAAATTGCTCTAGCCCAACATGTGACCTGCTGTCCTTATTCAAAACAAAACGAACCAATTTATTCTGGGTTGTTTGAAGCTTTTTCTTCCAATACTGAGTCAAACTTGGGTACCAAAAAGAACAAACATAATCAAATAGGCACTGAGTTAAGGACATGACCAAGAGTTTCCTAGTGTGGAGATCCAAGAATTGACTTTTCCGATACAAGTATTTCAGCCGGGCATTTGACTTCGTAACGACTGACCGTGCAATTTCATCACAGGAAAGGTTCTGGTCCAAAGTTGCACCTAGATATTTAACTGAGCTGGTAGCCTGGATATTTGTACCATTACATAAAATATTTAAATTACTTTTTGACCTTAACGTTGGTTTTGAATAAAAAAGAATAGACTCTGTCTTACCAAGATGAAGTGAAAGCTTGTTATCGACAAACCATTCACTTACATGCTCCATCTCAAGTGATAAAAGAGATTCAATGTCGGAAGTACATTGTACTTTTACCACACACAAGGATCCCAGAGTCGTCAGCATACAATAACAGTTTGTTTCTGACGACAGCCGACAAATCGTTGACATAAATTAAAAATAAAAGGGGGCCAAGATTGATCCTTGAGGTACCCCACAAGTGACGGGAGCCTGGCTGGAATAAACACCAGATACCTGAACTAACTGTTGTCTATCTGAAAGATAAGATTGAAACAATCGGACAGCATCAGAACTGAGGCCAATTGCGTTTAGTTTCATTAATAGAATACTATGATTGACCGTGTCGAACGCCTTCTGCAAATCAAGGAGAACCATTCCCACCATGTTACCTTTGTCCATTTGAAATTTAACAAAATCAGATAGATGGATAAGACAAGTGTCTAACAAATAGGTTTGTCTTGAACATTACTTCAAAAGTATGTATGGAATTGAGTTGACTTTCAAACAATGATAAAGGGTATTAACCGGAAGTGCAGTAATCCGATATCACAGCTCTCCCACACCTCAATGTTAATTATTAAATAGGTTTTTTGAAAAAAAACCTACTTATTAGAATGGCGATGTCGTATGGCGGGCGGGCGTCAAACATTGGTTTCCGTTCAATAACTTAAGTTAGGAGTGACCAATTGCAATGAAACTTGGTGTGTAGGTAGCTTGCATGGAGACGCAGCTTAGAATTGCATTTGGAGTCACTAGGGTTAAGGTCAAGGCCACTGTTACTAAAAATAGAAAAACGGTTTCCGCTCAATAACTCCAGTAAAAAGTGACCAATTGCAATGAAACTTGGTGTGTAGGTAGGTTGCGTGGAGACGCAGCTTTGAATTGCATTTGGGGTCACTAGAGTCAAGATCAAGGTCACTGTTACTAAAATTAGAAAAATGGTTTCCGCTCAATAACTCAAGTTAAGAGTGACCAATTGCAATGAAACTTGGTGTGTAGGTAGCTTGCGTGGAGACACAGCTTGGGATTGCATTGAAGGTCACTTGGGTTAAGGTCAAGGTCACTGTTTCTAAAAATAGAAAAACGGTTTCCGCTTAATAACTCAAGTTAGGAGTGACCAATTGCAATGAAACTCGTTGTGTAGGTAGCTTGCATAGAGTGGAAGCCATTTGGGGTCACTAGGGTCAAGATCAAGGGCACTGTTACTTAAAATAGAATAATGGTTTCCGCTCAATAACTTGAGTTAGGAGTGACCAATTGTAATGACATTTGGTGTGAAGGTAGCTTGCATGGAGAGGAAGCTTAGGATTGCATTCGGGGTCACCAGGGTCAAGGTCAAGGTCACTTTACTAAAACTGTATATATTTTTTTTTAGTTTTTAAATTGTTTTAAGCCAAAAAAAATTGTTTTTAGGTCAAGGTCACTGTTACTAAAAATAGATTTTTTTAATAGTTTTTAAATTGTTTTAAGCAAAAAAAAATGGGGGGGTCAAGGTCACTTACTAAAAATAGATTTTTTTTTTTTTAGATTTTTAATTGTTTTAAGGTAGTAGACCCCTAATAGGCACCAATTCAAATCATTATAGGCTTAATAATTTCTTAATCTGTATCATTTCCTGGATTCAAAAACAAATTTTAAAAGATATTTACCGTGAAAAAAACTAAGTTATAGGAATTTGAATAACCCTACTCCCATTTTGGAATTATTTATAAAATGACATCACACGAGAGATAAGAAAATACATGTATTTCATTTATTATTCAATAATTTGGTACAGATTTGGTATCAGAGTAACAGGAACTATATTTTCATTCAGAAATTATACACCATTTACCATATTATCAACAAGTTTTATAAAACTTTTATGAAATAATCAGATAGTATTACAATTTTCATGTACTTTTTTGACCATGTTCAATTTTGAAGAAAAATCAACATTTTCTAGAAAAGGGGCATGACTTTTTGTATATTTATAATTATCTATAACATTTTGGGAAACAACATGCCAAAAATTCACAATGTTTTACCGTCTCTATTTAAAATAATTAAAGTTTGAAAATTTCCATCGGCGATTTTAGCCGTGTCTGCAAGTAATAAAATCTTCAAATAAGCTAATACTTATGTGTAAAAAATATTTAATTTCTTTTTAGTCTAAAAACAATATAAACATATGAAGAAAAATGCAAAATAATGAAAACAAAGAAGAAAAAGTAAAAAAAAAAATTGGGTTCCGGCTGGATTCGAACCTACGCCCGGAAAACCTCAAAAGATCTTCAGTCGAATGCTTAACAACCTAGGCTAGAGCATTAAAATTGGAGAGTTTCAAGTGGAGGTTTTTATTAGGAGACTACTACCTTAAGCAAAAGTAAAAAATTTTTGGGTCCAGGTCACTTACTAAAAATGGTTTAAACCTGCTTTGGCGGCATTGCCGCGTCTTCTTGCTTCCCTTAAAATTATGAAAGTTCAGAAGGAAGACCCTCAGTGAATAAGTGAAAAAGGAATAGTGAAGACGTTCTACATCTAAGAACTGTAACTCTTATTTGCCCCATTTAAAATATCTCCCTTAGAAAACGGAATTGTGCTAAATTTGAATTCTACTAAGAAACAACAGTTTTTAGTTAATATTGATCTTGTCTGCTATGTATCTGTCATAATGTTAATGCACATGAATTCAAACGTGAATTTAAGCGGGGGATGGTTCTAGGAAACAGTTCAGTCATGTCTATGGTTTATGTAAAGTGTTTGAAATGGTCCCAAACATGAATTTTGCCCATCAAATGTTTTATACTTTTTAAACAAAATAGCCACATAGTTCATGTACCAAATTGTTCAAAAAAGCAGTTAATGTTTTCAACATCGAATATTTGGTCTATAAATGTTTTCTTTGCTTCAAGTACATAATTTACATTCTACTTGATCTGATATGTATATAGCATCAAACATATTCATGCAAATAATCGTTCTGAAAACTAATTCTTGTGTCTACAATATGCTTATCTAGGTAGTCCAAGTAGTGAAACTGAAATGAACAATGAATATTTAAACATAAAACTCAAAATGGATGTGAAAGTAGAACTGTCAAAAAACAAATGATTTGCTGGCATTTTGCATTGAATTGTTACCATTGTTTTTTTATTACTGGGAGTACTTATATTAGTATATTGCACACATGAAAATGATAACTCTTTTTATAATGATATTGTAGATAAAGATGTTTGGTTTTTTCTACATAAATGACCCTAGGTCCTCGGAGTATGTGATGTATAAAGCACCAACAACATTTCTTAAGTAAACATGCATAATGCGCCTGTCACACTGTCCCGAAATTGACACCAGATGGACACACGATAAAGGAAATGTTCAAAATCGGCGCTGATCGTAAAAACATCGGGCCATTCGTGAGGCATCTTAAGCCATCGTATGACCGCCGGTGGAGTTTCTCAGGCTCCGGCAGCAACTTGGTGAACGGTGACAAAATCTTTGGCTTGCCAAAGAATTGCCGAAGGACCTTGCGAAGGTTCATTTTCGTGTTGAATTCGTGTGTCCATTTTGCCCTTCATAATGCCATCGTGAGGGCATCTTGTCAAATCGTGTCATCTTCGTCTTTACTTCGTGTGATCATCGGTGCCATCGGGCATTTTTCGCCTCACGAAGAAGATACGAAGGAAACAAGAAACTGCCCGATTGTCTTAGGAAGGCAACACAACTACGTGAAGCCCTCGCAATGCCGTCATGTGGCCATCGTGTTATAGTACGATGACATCGAGATGGGACCACGGTGTCAGCGAAGACAGCCGAATTTGAGTAGCTCAAGCGTTTCCCTGTGTCATGGTAACGTGGACATATAAAAGGCCAGCCTCAGAACATCTTCCCCAGTCAGTCCTGAGTAACTCTACGGAGTAGAGGCGTGTGTAACTTCCAAAGCTTCATTCAGTTCCTGCAGAATGGCATACTTTCGTGTAGCCATCGTGTGGCCTTCGTGTGTCCTACGGGTAAAACTACTAAATGAAATTCACATCTTCGTGTTGCCTTCGTGTGTGGTTTGGGTGCCATCGTAAGATCTTCTGTAGGCATCGTACTTGCTTCGGCTGTTGATTGGCTGTTGACCAAGTTCGGGGACATCTTCGCGCGAAATTCAAAATTCCATATTCGTATGGCCATCTAGTGTCAATTTCGGGACTGTGTGAAGCCTGCAATAACAGAAAGCTTCTACTGCTTATACTGAACATTTTGGTGCATCAAATATATGGCTATTTTGATAGGGTATAAAACTTGGAAGGACAACATACATGTTGGGGACCATTTCAAACGCTTTCCTTTTGCTATGCTAATCTATCTGATAATGGCATCAATCCAATTTTAATGAGAGTTCGACTGAAATGGATCTTGTGTGACTGGTTACAATTCCTGCAATTTGAATTAATGTCATTCTAGAAAAACTTCCACTTTGGTCATTTGACTTTATGTTTTAAGTCAGCTAGATTTTTATTTGGAGATGAACCTCTCGTTTTGCCTCCAACCAAGCAATAGGGGAGGCTCTTTGGGCATTTGGCTATCTAATAATACAACTGTAGTCTTGTCCCAGAACTAAAAAAACGAGAGCAGACTGGCGGCTCGGTTACACCAGACTTGATATTTGTATTTATCAGTTTATGTTAGTTGTACTGAGAAATAAAGTTTAACTGCACATATTACTCGGTATATGCAGTTAGAGTATAAATTGTTGTTAATCTTTTAAACATAGTTTATACTAAAACGAAATATAACATTGCACACTTTCACTTTCCTGTTCTCAGAGTGATTTACATAGGAACGCGTAGAATGGGGTCGCGCGTATTATATTCAATTTCATTGAAAGCGTATGCACGAAACACACTTCTTAAAACAGTTTTCCAGTTTCTTAATTAAGATTTCTCCATTCAAAATATGCGTGTCTCTTATCTTGTACTGCGGAACATTAAAACATTGAGATTGTTGGTTGGCGATTACGTATTGCTTCAGACTCATAGTTTTAGCGCTTTACCGAATTTCTACGCATCCTTTGCTTGAACGTATAAAGAAAAGTGTAAACTAGAGTAGTTATGACAAGAAGTATCTTTAAAAAAGATGGTCAACGCGATTCTGCGTACATGACACGATGGGTAGCTTCATTTCATAGTAAACAAAAACCTGTCGAGTTCAATTTTTACGCAGTAAGAAGGCGCCAAAATATCACAGTTTGAGAAAAAGTGTGCACCCTGACCGGTACGCGAACCCGTGACTCTTCGCTTACATAGATATAGATGTAAGAGCGTATGCTCTCCTGACTGAGCTTACCTTCTTTCTCCCAAGTTGTGATTAAGTACCTACCGTAACATGTGCATTAGAAAAACAAATTTTAATCTTTATTATAAAATATGTTGCTCGAAATACTGACCTTTATTCACTAGTCGAGAAAGTAAAATTACCTACACTTCAAATTAACATTGGTTTGGCGGTAACAATATTTCATGTTGATAGATATGAACTATTGACGTAAAAATATAAAACTGTTCAAGAAAGACTGAACACGCAAGAGTATTTTATTGACCTTTTTCATTTAGTATTATACAATTAAAAGGTGTCTTACAGAGTTAATTTCCTAATACAAAAAATGTTATACATTCTACTCGTCATTTCATTGGCTGTTGAAAGGTTTCCGTTCCTGGGCGAGCTTAATACGGCTGCGCCGAAAACCATTCAAGAAAGACTGAAAGCGCAAAAGTATTTTATTGACCTTTTGAATTCGGAATTATCCAGAGTAAATTTCTCAATTCAAAAAATGTTATACATTCTACTTGTCATTTCATTTGCGGCTGAAAAGTAACTAAATTCCGGTCAAAAGCGAGCTTAATTTGTATATTTACTCACTTTCTTTAAAAGTAGTCTATCATTCTTCTGTGAACTACTGGCTAACTTGACAGGGTTTTCAAAAGGTACTGCAATGGCATATATAACTCCACATCATTGTCTTAAATGAAAGATTTTAAAACTATTTTAATAAATTATACTGTATTTACTTTTTCATAGAGATTGTTTATCATACATTCATTTGTGCTTTTCGTACTTTCCAAAAATTAAAAAAAACTTCATCCCTGTTGTAGTTGTTGTATTTATAGAAGGTTTTCATTTAATTACATTTAAAAATTAATCAATAAAGACGAATTACGATTATAGACTTATTTTGCAGGACGAAGAGGTAGAGAATATTAAAACACGTCTAGAAAACTTGGAACCACTTCCTGGTCTAGGAATTAAGCAGTACAATATACTCCTCATTGGAATAATTGGTTCTGGCAAGTCGAGCTTCTACAACACCCTGGCTACCGTTTTAGCAGGAACAGTTAAATCGAATGCTCCTGCAAGATATTCTACCATAAGTGTGACTAACAAGGTACCGTTAATTTCTTGTGGCACCATTTAATATATATCTGTCTTACTGTTTATTGTGTGTTGCATCATTGAATACACGTATTTTTTTAATAAAGAATTTATACATACAATATTGAATATCTGAAAATATACTTAACGCCTTCAATTTCACTAACCTTTCAAGCAATCATACAACAACTACAACAACGTAAAAGTTAGTGGTTCGACTCAAGGCTGTCGAGCTTGTAATCAGAAGTAACGAGTTTTTGAGTAAATTAGTTTTCAGATTTTGGTATTTTCCATTCTTAGGTTTTCCTTTATTTAAAACGTGTCTTGAGGTCTCTGCCCAAGCAGGTAGTGCTTGTAGTTTTTCTTTATAAAGACCTAACTAAATGTACTTTTGCCAGAGTAATTGTTCTTTTCAATATTTCAAGTCGATTTATTTTATGGTGTCAATAAATGGCCTCAGGATTATGCTCCTTTTTTCAGCAGAATAGATCTATTTTTTATAACATACAAAAATAGCCAATTACTCTTGCCCGTTTAATTGTTGATATGTTAAGTACTCAAACCACTCTGCGTTTATATATAGAGGAACTTGATTATTCAGTAACTGTTCAGTAAATTTGTGAGGAAACTAATACTTATGTGATCAGTTTCCCGTCATCATAGAGCTTACGTAAGTTAAGCGTCACGTTTTACGATCAAAGAAATACACAATAATCATAAATTTTGTTTTTCAATGAAACATTGCTAGCCTGTTCTGCGATATTTCTCCCAGAGTCTTGTGATACTGGTATGCGCACAACCTAGCCGACGAGCGACTTTACGTTTGGTGATGCTCCTTTGAAGCAAACCGACCGCTCGGCCCCGGTCTTCAATACTCAATCTCACCATTTTTAAACTGCAGTGTCACCTTTTCAAATACACGAGCTTAATCGGCTATCGAAACTGTGTCAAACACGGCGATTACTTACCTGACGTGTGCACAAAAATTGCATTTTTGCACAGACTCGTCGAAAAATTAGGAAATGCATTCGCATCTTACATTAACATCTCAATTAAAATCCAATGCAATATTTATTGTTGGTTTACGTTGGAAAATGAATCTTACGAGTGACACTTAAGTTTATGCGTTAGCAGTTTTGATTAGTATATCTTTTAATATCCGTGTCTTCTTATTTTCTAAAGGTGCATGCCTACGAACTTAAATCAAAAAGTGGTAAACCACTTAACCTTCGAATTATCGATATTAGAGGATTTGAGGCCGAGAGGGGATATGACTTTGAGCTTGAACACCTCCTTAACGGCAGATTACCAATTGGATATACTGTAAGTACTGCCGGTATTTTTATTTCTATTAAGTCTGTGCAAAACGACTCAATGATACTGACCGTACGTTACTCGACAATGCCTATACTGATAACTGTACGACTTTGAACATGAGTTGCTGTCAAAACCTTTATTCAAATCTCAAAAGAAATATAAAAGTGGGTACATTATATTCAATATCTAAGGTGAGTTAATGTTATAATTTAGACAAAGAGACATAATTTGATGATAATCATTAATTCCCGTTTTATCGTACAGACAACATACAATTGTCACCAGCACAGGCATAAACGTAAATGATAATATATGATTTGCGATAATTTATTAATACAAAATGTAAAATGAAAACTGTAATACCCAAAATTAAAAACGGGTAAACCGATTTTAAAGATTAACAACAAGTTTCATATTCAAATATTTCAAATCCGGTTGTTTTCATTTTGCTGCTGTGCTAAGATTTCTGTTTCCTAGAAGAGGTATATACATACGTATTTCTTTGACATAATCGTTGTAGTATTTCTTTCATTTTTAGTTTCCTGAAGCGTCTGAGCCAATACATGAGGACATCCTTGTGAATGGAAGTTTAAATGATGAAATCCACTTAGTCTGTTTCGTTGCAGGAACGTCAAACACGGACACGTTTACCGAAAGTCTCCAGACAAAAATCGCAGAAATACAAAAGACCATCAATATGAAAGGTAAATTATCGCAACTTGAATTTAACTTTTGTGTTCAGCAGTACAGATCCTTTTATTTTGAAAATATAACATTAGATACATGTATGAATGTTTTTATGATACAAAATCTTATTTAGCAGTACTTTTACAGTTTGTTGCTTAATTACATGTAGTTTCTTATTTTGAATCGGAGATACTAAGTTTCATTAACCAAAGATAATTATAACCTGCCAAAAATCTTTTTAGCTTAACTGGTTATTGATCAAAGAGATTTCCTGACATACGTGTATAAAGGGAACTTCAATTCACCCTTTTCGATATTGTAATTTAAGTATATAATTTTGAATTATGTTGTTTAGTTCACAATTTGTACTATGTATTAACTTATTTACATATTTCTATAGTAAGAACAAGATGTATACCATTTTTGTCAACTACACGCCGTGAGATCGTTTCTTTCTTTAAGGTTTACCCATGGTTGTCATAGCAACAAAATTTGATGATCTTTGTCCGAAAATATTTGAAGATCCTGACAATGTGTATAAAAGCACCAAAGCTCAAAATGCTGTGAAAGCAATATCGGGTTTCTATGGAATTAAACAGAATCATATTTTCCCAGTTGTAAATTACGTCAATGACGAGCAGGTAACGCTTGGAAAGGATAAACTGGCTCTTCGAGCATTGAGTGTTATGGTCAGCCTAACGGAGGACTATCTGGAACACCATAAAGGTAATCATACTACAATTATTAAAAAAAAAAACATTTGTTTTCTTTAACAATTACACCAAACGCACCTCAAATACTTATTTATTCTTGAAATTTATCCGTTTGAAGTTATAGACAGATTTGCAAAGTGAAAACAATATTCAGATTTCTGCGCCTTTACGAATATGTTTTGCGCTTCTTTTGTAGTGCAATTATGCAAATGACTCCATTTTCTTTTGTGTATCTCAAATTCCAAAAACAAATCTTTATAGAATTATTGGTAGAAAAAGCTCACGTTAAAAAGAAGTGATGAGTTGAGCTTTTTATAATCGTATAATGTCCGACAATTTCTGTTTGTATGTAAGCTGTCTGTCCGCCGATTGTCTTTCAATCGTTTGAATCAATTGTATGACCTCAAAATGTAACAAGAGGGTCTAGATGACCCTATATCGCTCACCTGAGACCTACGTATGACACTATTTGACCGAACTTCAACCCTAAACTATATATCATAAACATTCTGTTTGACCTTGACAAGACAAACTGTTGATCAATTTACATGATGATTGTGTTGTTAATATCACATGTATGGCATACACAAGGCTTTAAACCGAGTGACCTAGTTTTGAACCCCAGATTACCAACATTCGAACTCGACCTTAATTACACCAAGACAATTATACTGAACAAGTTACATGCAGATCCAATGTAAAATGCAACCTCTGTGGCATACACAAGGTTTTCTATGATTTGACCTAGTGACATAATTTTTGATTTTAGATAATCCATATTTGAACTCTGTATAGATTTTATCAAGGCAATTATACTGACTTAAGTTTAAGAAAGATCCAATGAAAAATGCAACCCATATTGCATACACAATGTTTTCAATGATTTGACCCCGTGACCTTGGTTTTAACCAAAGATAATCCATATTCATACTCGACCTAGATTTCATCAAGGCAGCTATTCTGATCCAGTGTCATTAAAATCCAATGAAAATTACAGTCTCTTCTGCATACACAAAGTTTCACTATTGTTTTTGACCCCGAATGACCCATATACGAACTCGAACTAGATGTCATCAGGTTAATCATTCATTCCTAGTTTTTTTTAAGATCTAATGAAAAAATGCCACCCCTAGGGCATACACAAGGATCTTCTATTAATTGATCCCGTGTCCTAGTTTTTGACCCCAGAGAATCCATACTTGAACTCCACCTAGATTTCATCAAGACAATCATACTGCATACACAAGGTTTATCTTTGAGTTGAAGTTGTGACCTAGTTTTTAACACCAGATGACCCATATTGTAACCCGACCTAGATTTTATCAAGGCAATCAGACTGACTAAGTTTCATGAAGATCAAATGAAAATGTAACCTCTATTGCATACACAAGGTTTTTCTATGATTTGACCCTGTGACCGAGTTTTTGAACTCAGATGACCTATATTCAAACTCGACTTAGATTTTATCAAGGCAATTGTACTGGCCAAATTTCAGGAAGATCCAATGAAAAATGCAACATCTATTGCATACACATGGTTTTTCTATGATTTGACCATGTAACCTAGTTTTTAATTCCAAATGACCCATAATCGAAGTTAACCTTGTTTTCATCAAGGCAACCATACGTACCACATTTTATGAAAATCCAATAAAAAATGCAATTTGTATTGCATACACAAGTGTTTTTATTATTTGACACTGTGACCGAGTTTTTGACCTCAGATGACCTATATTCAAACTCAACCTAGAGTTTAGAGACAATCATACTAAAACGTTTCAAGAAGATCCAGTGATAAAAGGCATCATCTAATGCATACACAAGGTTTTCCTATGATATGACCTCGTGACCTAGTTTTTCACCCCAGGTGACCCATATTCGCACTCGACCTAGATTTTATCATGGTTGTCATTCTGACCACGATTTATGTAGATCCAGTTAAAAATGCAGTCTGTATCGCATACACAAGGTTAAGTGTTGACAGATAGATAGACGACAGACAGACGACGGACACCATGCGATCACAATAACTCACCTTGAACACTTCGTGCTCAGGTGAGCTAAAAATGTTCACAAATGTGAAAATGATCTCAAATATGAATATTTTACTATATAATATAAAATATTTGCAACTGAGTTTCACATTTGTCAAAGTTTTCACATATGGGATAAAATTAATTCACATTTAAGTAAGGGTTAGGATTAGAGCTTCACATTTGTCGAATGTTATTACAAATGGTGTAAACATATTTCAAATGTTTGACCATTTTCACTTTTTGAGGTCCTACATCCCCGTAGAGAAAAACATGTTATGCCTTATCATTATGAAAATTGTTGGTCTAAGATAACGTTTTAAACATTTTAACAAAATTAAAAGCAAATTCACAAAGATTTTTTTTAAAGTTTTTCAAGCAAAACCGTTAGGCTAAATGCATATACAAACTGTATGGCGAACAGCAATGATAATTGATATTAATTAAAGGTGGAGAAGATTTACAATTATTCTTGATACTTTACATACAAACAGTTATTTCATATTCACTCCATTCGAGTTTTGACGGCAACCTTTCACGAAACTAATCAGACAGGTTACTAAACCGACGCTTATAAATCCATACTAAATTGTACGTTATGCCTAAACGTTTAAGAACAGAACAAAAACAACAACAACTGATTTTGATTCTTCAAAGATTCTGTAATGGTATTGGGTTTTTCTAATTTGTATTATTACAGTTTACGAGTTCAGTACGTTTGTTAACAGTATTGTATGAAAACTCCGAGATTTCTTTCAATTATTTGGTTATCAGTATTCAACAAATTGACAAAAGTATACATATTTGGCATTCTCCAATATTTTGTCTGCCTTTATTCGCTGAACAAGTTGCATTCTATAGTGAAGTGACATCACTTCTAAGACGTTACAAAATTGATACATTCTTTCATTTTATGGTGTAGCTACAGGTCTGGACCAACCACCTGCTTCAAATTGCAACCTGTGAGAGGAAACTCTTAACCTAACCAGCGATTGACAGAATTTATTATTTGTAAAATATTATAATTACGGCTGAAATCTAATTTTCGAAACATTTTTATAAAATAATACTTGAATTTTCTAGTCTATCGTCCCAATTCTGTCTAAACTGATCATGCAATCTTTGTTTAACCATATTTGTATTACCGACATTTTGTTGCTACCACACGTCATAAAAACCAAGTGTTCATAACAGATTTTTTAAAAAAGAACACCAATTTGAATTTGATATTTTTGGAGCAATGTTTAAATCCTTTTTGAGCATTTTATACACTATTAATACATATTTATTAACAATTCCAATTTCCTGATCTTCATGATTAACTTCAATATTTCTAGAAAGTGTGCCACCTTTTGAAAATATCATTGCTTTTGTTTTTGTAGTATTTACTTTCATCTTTCAAGTTTTACAATAATCTGCTAACAAATATATATTCTGTTGTAATTCTTCGGATGAGTTTCCAAAAATGACAATTTCATCTGCATACAATATTAAATATACTTTGAACATGTAAACATCTATACCCTGTGTCCCACTTTGGAAGTAAATATCTTCAAGGTCATTAATACAGAATGAAAATAAAAAGGTTAATGAGCGTTCCCCCTCCAACCATGCAAGAGCTTTCCTCACTTAATCTGTTCATATATTGTATTCTTGAATTAATTGATAGGTACATAGCCTGCATAATGTTTAAAATATCACCCCGAGACCTAACTTTATTAATTAATACCACAAATCTTCCCTCACTTCATAGTCAAAAGCCTTAGACAAGTCAACAAATAACATATAGATTTGTTTCACTTTGTTTAATATATGGTATATTAATCCTATGGAAGACAAAAAACATTCATGTGAATAGAAAGTCTCGGCCGAATTTGAAACCGAACTGCATGAGGATTTAATAATCTATAGGTAATTTTAAAACAAGATATCTAATAATTTCAACCAGCCTAAATGCAGTCTGTAAAATGTTGCATTCAGTAAGGCATAGACAACTGTTTTTGAAAGATCCTACAAGTACATGTCTGCAATGATAAATCACAGACACTTGGAGAATGGAGTCCCAACCCCATTGGCCGGCATTATTTTATCACTAAGGTCATACAGTAATAAGAGAAACGTTTGGTTGCTATCAAAGCATGTTCTAAAAATTCAATTTTAACACTAAACAGCCTTGTAATATACAAGATATAAATCTTAACATCGTGAAAATCAAGACTGTGCTGAGGTTATTAACTCGTGTTATAGCCGTTGTGCAATAATCACACATGTTACCAGTGTCTATCGATGCAGAAAATATTTATCTTCAAGATGATAAACACGACAACACCTTATCTTTTCTGCTGTCGGGAGAATTACTCTTGAAAGTCTACCGAAGGCAGGAAAATTGTCACAAGGACACTTGTTTTCGAAACGTGTTTTCGTCTGGATCTGGTTCCTACGCAAATTGCGGCATGAATACAAAAGACTCCGGAACGGGTAAACAGACGTACATGTTTCGAAATTAAGTGTCCTTGTGACAATTTTCGTGCCTTCGATAGAATTTCAGGAGGAGCACCGACAGCAGAGAAGATACTGTGTTGTCATGTATATCATCTTGAAGATAAATATCTTCTGCATCGAAAGACACCGGTAAAATATTGATTAATTGATAAGCACGGCATAGTCTTGACTTTCACGATCTAAACTTTTATATCTTGTATATTATAAGGCTATTTAGTGAAAAATCTGAAATTTTAAAAGCATGTTTGGATGACAACCATAGATTGTGTACGATTGCTGTTTGGCCTTAGATGCACCTGGTGATAAAATTATGCCGACCAACCTTTCATTTTCAATTCTTTTTAGTATAGATTTACTATACCTGCATTCAAAGATGCAAGTATAGATAATAAAGGGAAGTTCAAAGAAAAAGTTCTATAGCCCGCAATTATGTCTCCCAATCCAAACCTAGTTTTCATGTCTGTCTGTTTGTCTGTTTGGATGGATGGATGTCATAAAAAATTGTTGGGCGGCTTTCAGCCAAAATTCACTCAGATCTAGTTGTGCATTATATAGGCATTGTCCGATTCAGTATTTGTTCAGTAATTCTATTAATTGCATTTGAAGTTTACGATGTATGTGCTATAGCACTGAGTGATTTCGACCAACCTGCACAAGGGTGATCAGTCTATATTTGCATATTATCAACATATTTCAGTTTAATGACTTTTAGTTGATTTATTGCCCTTGATTTTCCTAGGCTATTTTTCCTTTTACACTAAATGTATTTCAATCTCATTACACGTCTACTTTTGCATATCATCAGACTGTTCCGGGTCATTGCTTTTTACTGGAGTTGTTGCCCTTGATTTATCAAATTTACGATGTCCGCGCAATTTCTCCTAAACGACTTATGGACTTTCATCCAAACTGCACTGAATGATCGGTGAGAGATCTGCACATTGACAACTTTAGAACATTTGTTGCCTTTCATTTCTCAATATATACTCATGTTTCATGTCTGTCTGTTTGTCTGTTTGGATGGATGGATGTCATAAAAAATTGTTGGGCGGCTTTCAGCCAAAATTCACTCAGATCTAGTTGTGCATTATATAGGCATTGTCCGATTCAGTATTTGTTCAGTAATTCTATTAATTGCATTTGAAGTTTACGATGTATGTGCTATTACTCCTATAGCACTGGGGGATTTCGACCAACCTGCACAAGGGTGATCAGTCTATATTTGCATATTATCAACATATTTCAGTTTAATGACTTTTAGTTGATTTATTGCCCTTGATTTTCCTGGGCTATTTTTCCTTTTCCACTAAATGTATTTCAATCTCATTACAAATGTCTACTTTTGCATATCATCAGACTGTTCCGGGTCATTGCTTTTTACTGGAGTTGTTGCCCTTGATTTATCAAATTTACGATGTCCGCGCAATTTCTCCTAAACGACTTATGGACTTTCATCCAAACCGCACTGAATGATCGGTGAGAGATCTGCACATTGACAACTTTAGAACATTTGTTGCCTTTCATTTCTCAATATATACTCATGTGAAGTTCAATGCGGGGGCATTGTGACGGAGAAGACATAATGTTTATGCCGAAAAAACAACCTCTAGTTCTGTTTTTTTATTTCTGCTTTTATCTGTTTAAGACATTAGGTATATGTTCGACAAAATTGTAGCGGTCATGAAGAAAAAATGTTTATGTGTGACTCTATATTGACATGCTTATTTTGTAGTCAAGGGGTAAGCATATAACCCTATTTTTCAATGGTAAATCACACTACTAGCTAGCGTAGATATTAACCTTCGAATTAACAATATTTTGTATAATCAGGTAAATATCCGAGTCTATGGTCCGGAAGTATGTGCTATTTATCGAGGCCAAAGGCCTAGGTGAATAGTATATGCCTCATGTTCATATACATGTATATGGATATTTACACAATTCATTAGTAGGTATGTGTTTTATTGTATGACCACGATAAACATCGCCGTTTAGCGACATTAATATAAAACTGGTACTAGCAAGTATATTAAAAGTTTAAATAAATATACTATTGTATGAATGAACACTTTGGCAACAAAAACATACAACTGCTATTTAAAAGTTTTACCAAACATAATGTATAAAAACAAACCAAAATCTTTGGTCACTGACACTTGCAGTAAATTTGATAACTGGATAAAAGTAAAGAGCGCAGCTGACGTCACGTGCTTTTGTTTACAAGCATACCCACCGCTTAAGGTGAATATCCATTGGTATACTGGGTAATGCTACTAACAATAGACTAGTCGCAATGCCGAAATAAAGAAAGTCATACAATGGTGTTTTATAACGCCCAGTAGCATATACAAATGTAGTTATGATATCGTCCGTTAGCTGTAATGGAGGCCAATATCGTTAAAACTGAGGAATTGACTTCAAACTTACATTATTAGCAGATGAAGTGTTTTCATGTTGATCGCTGTTGTTGTTATCTATGACAACCTTTAAGCCTCTAATAGCAAAGTTTTTTTCTCCTCTATTTCGCACTCAGTTTCCGCATATAAGTCAATCTTTGTTTCTGAATGATCTGATCATTATGGATGTACACTTTGAATAATTTCCTGTATCTTTTAGATTATTGGTTGAAGACATGATCTTCTTCAAGTCATCCATTTTTTGCTTTTAGCCATGATCTTTCCTGGTTTACTTGAATGTATGCTTATTTTCCTTATATGTTTTACTTCGTGTAATTTCAATTCATCTTTCCCAATGGCATTAGCATTATCTACATTACTGTTTCTGGTAAACCTTGCACAACAATACTAAGTGCTACATCATTTGACTGAACTTTAGTTTTTCGCACACATGTTGTTTATTTCTCTGCGTCTTTCATTTAGTTTGTATTCAAGATCATTGATATCAATCATGATGTCCTTCTTAAGAGCATCTAATCTTTTTTCAAATTGTGATGTTTCAGAACTTACTTTCTTATCAATAATTTTTGAAACCTAGTCAGTGATTTTTTCAGTGATCAGTTTCTCAGATTTGTCAATTTTTCCTTTATTATGATCCATCCTAATTTCCTAACATTGAATGCATATCGTCCGACATCTTTCTCAAGATTGTTCTCATGTCATCATCAGCGTCAACGTGAATATCTGCGCGTGTAACTTTAATTGGCGTTGTTACCGCATCAGACTTTTGACGAGAATCCACTTTTATAACGACATTATTTTCTAAAAAGTTTAAGAGTGATTAATTTATTAAAACTTTATAAATTCAATGCATGCTACGTGCGTTAAACACTTTAGATAATTGGGTTTAGATATTTACTGTGCATTTCAATTCATCATCTAGCGAACAATTATAGTGAAGCACTGTTATCTTATTTTATAAAAACAAAGCAGGAAGTCGAAAAGATAAGCAAAGGGAGCTGTTTAAAATGTATGGGGTATAATCAATCTCATTTTTTGAAACAAGAAATTTCTTTTAAAAGCGATAAACGGCGTTGAGTCGAGTTACCGCTAAAAACAGTTACCCGAGATCCGCACCTGCTGTCAGAATCGAATAGGTTTTCTAAAAATTATTTTCAAACAAAAGTGGTTTGATCTGACGTCGTTTACGGGGATGCCAAAATCCCTTGAGTTTGTTCAGCCAGAACATTCTGCCTGATCCTATCATTTGGTGTAATTTGTTTCTTGTCAACCGTATTTCACTCCTCTTTACAAGCCAACATTGTAATATTATGTATAAATATCGTTCCTGGTAAAGTTATCAAAAGAGGCGGTTGAATATGCAGTCCATTCTTACATCATTTATCAATGAACCGATCACGGGATCAAGACGGTCATATACTAACTAATTCATTCCATTCGCTGCGCTTACATTCGTAACATTTGATTGCTGCAGAAAGTAGGTCAAACCCCAGCTTATGAAGCTTACGCCCAAAAAAGAGAGGTTCGTAAACAAATGATTTAAGCTTAAAGTAAGATAAAAAATACATATTGTGCAAAGACTGGATTTAGAACATTTTTTGACTACAAAATCAACGCTTCTTACATGTTTATAGATTTTAAGTCTATAAACAATATACCTAGTAGGGGTGTCCGAAATACTACTTGTAACTTTAATAGCAAGTATTCCTACAAATCTGAATAACAAAAATATTAAAGTGAAAGCTTTTAGATAACTAGTTCACTTGGCCAAAAACTTAGTTTGACTGTTAAGTCAAAGAACAACCTATATTATTCATGGATTTTGTATTAAACTGCTTCAATCGGGGTCAAGAACGGAGGCGTTTACTTTTATCGCATAAGGATATATGAACTCTTTAGAAGTCACACTTTGTATCCAATCTCAAATATTGTCTAAAACAACATTTCTTGGTTGCATGACGTTGAAGACGGCACTTGAAACAGGAATGACCACTGTTTCTAGATGTATGCATGTATGAGTTAGCTTTGTTATATAAACAATTTATTAAGAGATTATTTATTTTGGCTGTTGTTGTTGTTGTTATTATTATTATTATTATTATTATTGTTGTTGTTGTTGTTGTTGTTGTTTTACTTCTTTAGACATGGAAATAAAGGTTGACGCGTGGTTGGGACGGGCAAAAAAGATACATGTCCCGGTAAGATATACATTGATATCACCTTTTGAAAAATGAATTTTACACACAATCTGAATAGATCTACTTATTTTCAGAAATAAACCCATGATTTTTTATATGTTAAATTTCGCGTCTTCTATATGTTTGTGCCAATATCAGCAAAATATGATTAAATGAGTCTTTCCTGAAAGTTGATACAGTATATCGGGTAATTTTCACGAAGTGCAAATTTCGCGAATTCATCTGTGGTTTAACCTTCATGCATCTAATTTTCGCGGAAATCGTCAGAAATAGGATAATTCTACACACACAAACAGAGAAAAAAAAGACGTACAATCAATATAAATGCTTAAGTCACATCGCTTTGCATATAAACAATATTATAATTTATACAATAATTTCGAAATCTTCAGCTCTTATAACAAACAACACAAGTTCTGAAAATCGCAGAAGTTCATCAATAAATATCTTTGCATCCTTTTGTTTACAGAGCCTACAAAGTCATTTCTGGTCTTTGCTTGTCAAATGACACATTTACAGACATTGACATTTTCACATTAACTGCTTGAACTGTTTAAAAACGAACGCTTTCTATGAAATAGGATGCTCACAAGCAAAGTAAATACTTGTCAGCTATAGCATTAAACTAATAGTGACAGAGACACTGCTTGATCGCTAATTATTTTGGATATAATATTAATCGGCACTGGACATGTACATGGAAGATTTCTACTCTAAAATGTTTCCAATTTTCGATGTTTTTATTTTCACTAACTTGACAATCCCGCGAAAATAGCAAAAAATAGACACGCCTGAAAAAAAACTGTATACGGTACAATGATTTTAATTCTCTTAGTTCGATAGAAAATCTTGATAAGATCAGTGAGATGTATGCATAGTCAGTTTTTCTATGTTCTTTAATCAATGTATGTTAGTTTCATGAACAAGCACGGCAAGTGATTTATCAAATTATTGCTTTCAACATTGCCACTATCTTTGCTATAATGCCTGATTGTATATGCTGTCTTGACCATCTTTCCTAGAAAGCACAATATATTACTACTACTGTCAGGACAATTGTTTTGCCCCAAAAAGGGTAGCGTATTGTCGCCGATTTGTCTGTCCGTCTGTTCTTCCGGCTTTGTGAAGCTTCAATACCAAGGAAAAGAGTTTTCATTAAGCATGTTCTGTGATTTTGTTGCAGAGTTATGGCCCTTTAACTGTAATATTTGACGGTTAATTAAGCACTATAATTACATGTTATCAACAACCACTGGATGGAATTCAATAACTTAAAGACGATCGCTACAGTTTTATCTTTTTTATAGCATTCAGAATTTTAAGAAATTTGGTTTGTTCTTATGTTAACACCTTATAAGTTAGACAATAAGAAAGTAAGATCACCTGTCTGATTTATAGGTAAATGACACTTTTTGAAACATACCCTCTAAAACAGTGAAAATGACCCTTATCTCATGTTTATCTATAATAAAACCTCTAAATTTGGCGATTCACCATTGTGTATTATTTCAAATGTAAAGTAATTAATCATTTTTCATGAAATGACATGAATTGAGGTTTCAAAATGTACTCATCCTGAAAATCTATCATAAAAGTACAAATTGATTAAAAAATAGTAGGTCGCCAGCCTTATTATTTAGAAAATTGAGCTTTTGTCTCGGTGGGAGGGTAAAAGCATTTAAGAGGTTTTAAAAGTCAGTCTTAGGTATTTATTGACCTTTTTGGCCCTTTTAAAAGGCGGTGATTCATTTTCTTAATACATTGATTTTAAGCTATAGTTAAATGTATAAGATATGTAACAGCAATATAACCGCCTCAGATATTTCTTTTTCATTATTTATTCAAAAAGTGATTGTTTTGATGTACAACAAAGAATAAATCTACCGCGATCGTCTTTAAGTAAAAAGAGGAAATGTCCATATAATCAGCATGTTTAAGTTTATACGAATATATTTTTAGTTCGATTACGAAGGAATCTCCGAATCTCCCATGAACAGCTGGGTAGGCTGAGGCACGTGTGGAATCAATGTCTTTGCCCAATGACACACCTCGTGCTCGGGCTGGGATTCGAATAAGATTTTCAATAACGAGAGGAGATTCGTTTTATCATCATGTTCGAGTTAAATGAATTTTCTGACTTATTACTACAATTATATAGTATCTATCGCATTATTGAGTACATGTGTGCCCACAAAAAATCTTAGCGACCACTTGCTGAAATTCAATGAATTATTATGAAAAGCTATGATACCAGAAGTACATGTGCATACTATCAGCTTGTTCCTGTTGGATGAATGTTCACAAGTTATATCCATTTTTGTGATTGCTACCTACGTATCTTCATAAATTTTATTTTTCTTTAACGCAATCTATAAGGTATGTGAGATGTTTTGTTGAAAGTTCACACATGACAACAGTTATTAAGAGGAAATACAGTAGTCAGATATCACAGCTCTATCGCACCCACATATGTTTATTTCGATGAGCATCAAGCGTTTCCAACAATTATTTGAACAATCTCAGAGTCAGGTCTTAACGTAACACTAACTTTAAATTTAGCCAAAATAAATTTTCGTTCGGATTTCAAATTTAGCAAACATATTAGGAATTATTTTTACTAATGATCCTGACGAAAATGTTCATTAAAACTAAGAGATCGAATGAGTAATTTTACAAAATGATTTGAAACAATGGCACCATCGAATATTGACACTTCTAGGCAAAATCACGGTCATTAAATCTTTTTGCGCCGAAATTGATATATCCTCTGACAGTTCTTCAAAAATCACCTGAACGTGTAATGAAAGACTTTACAAACAATGTTTTAATTCCTTTAGGACAAAAAAAGATAAAATCAAAAATTCTATTCTCACATTATATTCTTAAACAGATATAGTCTTCATTTATTACGATTACAAAACTTTCATTAAGCATATTAACCTGATGAAAAATAATACTTGATAGTTATCTAGCGGGAAAAAGAAATCGAAAACATAAGCAAAGGGAACAAATTCTTTTTAAAAAATATTATTTACATGTATATGCAAAATCTGTGTAACTTCTACAGAATCTAAGACAGGAGCACATGTTCATTTACTATGTGAACATTTATATCATTGTATGAAAATATTATAATTATACAAAAAGAAAAAAGTGAAGCATCCCTGGAATTTTTAGACTGACTTATATAACCAAGCTTTTACATGAAAATACCTTCAAACTGAACTGTTGCTTTAGTAATACTTTTGCCCGAACAAGCATGGCTAAGATGGCAAACAATTAAATATTAGATACATCTACTCTTACACGTTATCTCAGCTTTTAAGCATGTCCATGCATGTATTTCTTCACCTCTACCTAACTTGGTTAAACCTTCCGGAGTTACTAGCTAAGAACACATATTTTAGAACATTATAACTGTATAATGATTTAAGTACTGCATTACAAAGTTACAGTCCGGACACGAATATACAGGATTCTATTACTTTCAAACTCTAAGTGTGACCTTGACCTTTAAGGTAGGGACATGGGTATTGCACGTCTTGATGTGCTGAATAACTTCGCGTCGCGAGCAAGACCCACGTCCTTTCCTCAAAGGTCAAGGTTTGAAAGTAATAGAATCCTGTTTATATGCACACATTCGTGTCCGGAATGAAACTTTGTCACGAATTGATGAATATAAAATAACTTGGCACACATATTCATCACATCAAGACGATATGTCGCGTGCAAGACCCACGTCCCTACCTCAAAGGTCAAGGTCACACTTAGAGATTAAAGATGATAGAATACTGTATGCATGGTAACTCTGTCATGCATGGAAGAATTTTAGAAATACGTGGCACACTTGTTGAGTACATGGAGAGAACACAGACTTAAGACACCTCTTTCGGGGGCATTCGTCACTTATGAGGGAAAGCTCTTGTGTGATCTCTTATATCAGTTGCTGTATATGAATTGTCGACAATATTAACCTCAGCTTCAAAGCGGATTATAAATAATCAGGAATTTCACTATAGAAATAATGACGGTCTTTGCTGTGATCATACTAAATATCATTTCCACACTCATTGTCAGATCTAGAAATAAAATGACGAGGTCCCACAAAATTCAATACCATCTATGCGTCTTACTTAATTACGTTAAAAGAGCATCTAAATTTTCTTAATACAATATATGCCCTATCAGAAAGCCATTTTCGTGACTGAGTTAGAAAAGGACGTGTTTCTACATGTGTATTTGTTATTCTTGGTGTCAGACAATGCGTCTTTTGCACAAAAATGATGTTTTCAGCATTCTAAGCACTGTTACCATGCCGTAATAACGAAAACACTAGTAAGAGCGAAAAATAGCCGGCAAAAAAAGGAGATGCAGACACCGATTGGGTTGTTTTCTTTTTAGCCATTAAATTTCTATAAGTATATTATAAGTATTATAACGTATAAGTTTAAGTATTTTAAACGTACTTTCAAATACCAATCCACCCATACCATTTCGTTCATACGATGTTTCTCTTCCTCTTTTTTATTTGCACGAGGTTTTGATTAAGGATAAAACATCCCATACTTCGCTGGGATTTTCGCTGAATTATTAATTTAAAATTAAATCATTAACTGATTAATACACAATCCAGGAAATTTAATTATCAGAAATGAACATGCACCGGCGGTATAACCGCTTATCAATCGACCATTGGACATCTAGAGGCAGTACAATGATTGAATGGTGTGATAACTTTGGAGGCTATACCCATTTTAAAGCATTTGTTTTGACCTGTGTGATAATGTCAATAAATCAAAGAACGGAAGTACTAAAAGGCGGTCGTGTGTGCAAACTGGCTTTAAACATTTTAATCCAGTCATTTTGGCCAATATTCTATAAAGTCTTTTATTAACATGATGGCCTGACTAGTTTACCAGTTTAACACTTAATTTAACCCCAAAAAAATATATTTATGGTATATTTCTCCCGACGCATGTCCAGTTAACTTGATTAATTTGACGATACCATCTACACTGACTGTATTTAATGTTTTTGTTTACCCAGTGACGTCACTTATCAAGTGAAACTGTGACGTCATTTTTCTTGGAAGAAATTCGGTTAATGTCCACCATTTTTCTTTTGAAAATGCAATACTTTTCCGATTATTGCAGGTTTGTACTTTGAAATGTGAATAGATCCTATTGATGTACAATCTTCAAGTTTGATGCTCCTTCTTTTGACACCAAGAAAATAACAACATTTCATTTCACAATCAACTATAGATTCAAGACTAAATGGATATTCGTTTCAAACAATTTTCGTAACTTGAACGGTTATTGCGTCCCCTGAAAATTCGAACCATTTCAATCTAAAATAATGAAATTCATGTCACATTTACTTGAAAATAATATAGTTTATTATTTCTTATGAGACCGTAGTTTATGTAAAAAAACAATATGATTATCTTCTACATATAAACTGCCGTGAAACGTATCTCGGAACTAAGAAAATGTGCCAGGTACAGTGCTGTCAGGAAAGCCCGCGATGATCTTATCCTAGGAAACATTTAGGCTGATTTCTTCCCTCCGTGTGCTGGGATCCGCCAGCACTTTCCCTTGGGTATGAAAACAAATCTACATGAAAACTTGTTTCTGACAGGAAAGGTCAAACTGCACAATCGTGTTTTAATCAGTAAGACAGGATTGTGCTTATCATCACGAAAGCGGCACGCCTTCGTGATAAGTTTTCGCGCTATAAATCTGCCGTTAGGTGTCTCTGGTGATCGGATACCCGCAAAATGTCGTCGTGATGATAAGCACAATCCTGTCTAAATGATTAAAGCACGAGTGTGCAGTTTGTCCTTTCCTGTCAGAACCAATACCAAAATCGATATTTGATTATTAGTATAGCTTATTCGAATACATTCGAATATTTGAATGAAAATTCAATATGTTTGGTTGTCCGAATTTTACATGTCCGAAATAATGTATTAAACTAAACACCTGTGTGTGAATGCAACGGAAACTCGACTTTTTCCTTTTTTTGTTTCTATTATTTTAGAATTTCAGACTGATTAGAAAACAAATCTCGACCATAATAAATGCAAATAACGTAAAGTAACCTGGTGATAAATTGATAGTTAAGATTTTTTTTACACGGGAATATTGTCATTACGCACCCCTGGCGGATATCCCGACCGGCTCGTAAACGGTAATAAACACGTTTCGTCGATTTTTTTGGCAAAATTTCTAAAGCACAAATGCAGACGATTATCGGGACGAAAATTTAACTGTTGACCTTTTTATTTTAATTTTAATTCTCCGTAGATCTAGAAGATAATAAGCTGTGCAAAATAGTTTAAGTCTCGTAAGACATCTTTTTGCGGCCGATCTTTTACTTGTTGTATTAAGAGTTAATTTTATGTCATCGCACTTTGAAAACGATATACAAAATGTTATTTTCTCCTCTCATTTTTTTTGACAAAAAAAGACTCTCGGCGGTTGCATGATTAACAAATGTGAAATAACTTGCAGACGACTATTTTTGCATTTACGAAAGATAATTAGCTAATTTTAAAAGAAGTTGCAAGACAATGATTTCACGTGTCAATTATTAGCTGTTGTACATATACCGCTATTTTTGCAACAATTGTAGGTGTACCCCTATGTACTAAATCAGCATATGTTATTTAATGTAAGTGATGCACTGAAATAAATCTGATGTAATTATTTTAGATATAAAATATAAAAATGGAACCAGTTGTTTGCCCAATACTATTTAAAATGTAAGTGTTTGCATTTCTCTTTTGCCGAGTACACACAGAGATGTGTTTGATACAACAAACTACAAAATATACGGTTAGCATTAGCTAAGCAACGTTCAACATAAAAATTAATTGGATTCGACTTAACATCACGAAGGCACTATATTTGCGTTCAATACAGCTCGTATATCAGTTGTACTTACAGAATTATTGTTATTTGGCAAAATGGAAGTACCAGGAGTTCATGATCAGCTAAAAGGAAATGCATTTGCAAAACGGTAGGCATTTAAATTATCCTGTTTTCGAAAAAGAGGTTCCAATTAGTTTCACATTCTTATACTAATTACATGTTTTTCTCTAGAAAAATAAAAACGAAAAGGATGATGTTATTGTAGCGTTGGGCGAAGAACTGAAAAAGTTTGATGAAAAGGAACTTCATGTCATTTGCATCGGAGAAGTGTTTAGTGGAAAAAGTAGTTTCATCGATTCCTTGGCATCTGCATTACGAGATGAAATACATTCAAAGGCAGCGGGCAAAAAATCGAAGAATCCTGAATTAGAATCGACCACAGAGAGGGTATATATTTAATTAATTAAAAAAAATGGCATGACTATTTTTCATAAAAATCAGTGTCAGAAAGTATTCTCTCTTTAAAGTAACTAATTTTAGAACCTGTTCGATTTTTTAAAAAGTTCATGTTCATGAATTTTATTAGTTCCAGATGTATCAAATGAAATACAAAAACAAAACTGGAGACCTTACAGGAAGCAAAGTGCACATTGGAGATACACCTGGGTTTCAACATACCGCAGGCTTTCAACTTGAAGATGCCATACGTATCATAAAAGGACATGTACCAAACAAGTACAAAGTAAGAAACGTTTTGTAATATGTGTAGTTATAAACATTGAACACAATTTGCAATTGAAAAGCTTTGTCACGACATGACCACTTCCGCAATATTACTTTTGTCATGTTACAATTATGCATAATGAAAGAAAATATGATAACGAACGGAAACACAAAAATTGGCAAAGTATGAAGTCGGTCACGGGATTATCGTTCAAGTCCTTTCATGAAGCCCGTGAGCATGTATTTTCAACACAGAATTGCCGGGGAACGAGGCCGATATTCGGGTTGCACACTGTCAAAGTAACAGTTTGTAACATTTCTGAATTTAATGAAAATGGTTACATCTCAGGTACATCCGTTTACTCTCTTGTTAGCTCACCTGAGCACAAAGTGCTCAAGGTTACCTATTAGGATCACACTTTGTCTGCCGTCCGTCAGCGTCGTGCGTCGCCAACAGTTTGCTTCAAACAACATCTCCTTTGAAACCACTTGGCCAATGTTGATGAAACTTGGCTTGGATGTTCCTTGCTAATCCTGGTTGATATGACAGCAAAAAGAAAAACCTTAAAAACATCTTCTTTGCGGAAACCGTAAGACCCAAAATCTTCTTTTCCAAAACCACAAGGCGTGGAGCTGAGATATGGAGTATACATCATTGTCTAGTGGACATCTACCAAGTTTGTTCAAATCATGTCCCTGGGGTCAATATTGGAGCCGCACATGGGGTCTCTTGTTTTATATAGACATATATATGCTTAGGAAAACATTTAAAAATCTTCTTCTGCAAAACCACAGTGTCTAGTGCTTAGATGTTACGTATGTAGTATTGTCTAGTGGACCTCTTCCAAGCATGTTCAACGATGTTCCCTATGGTCAATATTGGCCCTGCCCAAGGGTCCCTGTTAGCCAGTTACTTACTAAACAATTAGTGACTTTCCATATTACACGTTGCTTTCTTAGCAACTATTGACTCCCTTTAGCAACAATTGATTTCTTTTTGATAAGTACACTGGTAGTCAGGTGAGCGATATTGGGTTAACATGGCCCTCTTGTTTTTATTAACTGATGGGTAAAACTTTGTTTACACAATAGAAAATGAAGGATTTATCATGCAGCCTCAAGACTAAAGTTTTCAGATTTATTCTTGTGATATCGGTTATAAATGAATAAGACAATAAGATATTAAGCTTTCATTGGAAGTGAAAATATTCCTACTTCTTTGCCTTCATAGGCAGATACCGGTATATTCCCCTACCCCCCAAAATAAATGAAGTGGCAAGAGGGCAAGAGGGGTATTTAACAAGATTCATATCCGGCCTTTGTATTATAAACTGGGTAAATTGACAGAATAGTTCTAAATGCTGTCTTCTCGATGCACTCATTTATTGTACGACTTTTCTCGTAATGCATAGTCATAGTCTACGAGCAATACTCCAGACAAGAAAAAGATGACAAATAGGAGACAAGTAAGAAGTATGATTTGATTGTTGCAGTCTTAGCTTCATTTCATTGCTTAAAATCAATTCATGAATTAACAGGTCATCATTAACAACCAATAGTCGTTGCAAGAAGAGTTAATTTTGTGAATACTGGAAAAAAATGAAGCACTCTACAGTCGTGGTTCTTGCACACTGCATCTAGTCTTGCAATGTTTCTGTCTTAATATAAGTTGCTTGAATAAGTTTGAGTTACACTGCAGACAAAAATATTTCAAAAGGGATATCTGTAGTTTAACTGAATCCTTTATAAGAGTTAGAGTTACAGTTGCAATCAGCATCGTTCCAATAATTCCAAAATGTTTGAAACAATGATATGCTTGATAGTTTCACTTTTTGTGACAATGGTCAGTTTTCTTTATTAAAAGTAGGCAGTTTTGGAAGGAAATCATTCGCATATAGAGGTGTGGTCTCATGGGACAATCTTCCACAGAATATGAAATATATTGATAGGCCACTGGCACCAGAGTACTGAATTGCCCTGTAATTTTAACAAAATACCAATTTGACAACTATACCTAAATAACACCCTATCATGAAAAAATACACAAAAAAATCGTAAAGTCATTTTCTGACAACAACCCGGATACACTGTTCTATATTATTCACATGGTGTTGAATGTTTTCGACAGGGGGGTCCGGTCCCCGCTCTTTTTGTAATATTCAAGCAAGCAATTGAAGATCAGCATCGGTCGCGTTGAACTGGCTAGTAACACTTTTACAAAAGCTACCGTTTCTATAAAATTCTTCAAGAATATTGAGCTATTTTGCTCTCTCCGTTTTCTTGGTATTTTCCGTCATTGCTGACTTCCGGTTCAACTTAAATGACCTTTCAAACACGTCATACGGTTATGCACAGAAGTGATACTTTGCGCTGCTTACGTAACGTTTTACAATTGTTTTTTACAGTTTATGTATTTCCTGTACCTGCTTGTCCATAAATTAAGAGGTTACGGCCGCTTACAGCGGCAATTATTGCCATATTCAGCATTGTTTACATATGTAACGTGCACCGTGGGCCTAAGACGCAGCAGATCCATTCAGTGAAAAGTATACTCAACCCTGAATGGGTCTCTGTGCCTTATATATACTACCCTAATCCCCATCACAAGTACATGGGTTTTAAATTTGCATATTATCATTGTATGCGACCGAACGTTTTCACTACGTTCAACGATCGTGACATTACTTCCCCCTCCGAGAAGACTCGTCCCGAGTCTTGGCCTGGGAACTTCGTGGGTAAGGCAACTCCTGTCTGGCAGTTGTCCTCATCCCACCGCTGCCACCATTTGTAACGTGCACCGTGGGCCTAAGACGCAGCAGATCCATTCAGTGAAAAGTATACTCAACCCTGAATGGGTCTCTGTGCCTTATATATACTACCCTAATCCCCATCACATGTACATGGGTTTTAAATTTGCATATTATCATCATATGCGACCGAACGTTTTCACTACGTTCACCGATCGTTACACATACGAAATACACCAGTTGTCACAGTGCGTGAGATATTTCGCGGAATATTTTCAGCCAATGAAAGCTAATTGTTACAATATTGAAAGATGAACCGGAAGTCGGCAGTGAATAATTTTATAGGAACGGTAGCTTTTAAAAAATGTTACTTGCCAGTTTGGTAGATATATATATTGTCTGTTGAACGCAACCGCTGTTGATCTTCAATTGCTTGCTTGAATGTTACAAAAAGAGCGGTAACCGGACCCCCTGTCGAAAACGTTCAACACCATGTGAATAATATAAAACAGTGTATACGGAGGTTTGTCAGAAACTGACTTTTTACCATTATTTGTGTACTTTTGTATGATAGGGTTTTATTTAGGTATATCTTTTAGAATGTTGTTAAAATAACAGGGCAGTTCAGTACTCTGGTGCCGGTGTGATAGGCCTATAAATTTCAAAAATGATGTAGAAACTTACATCCTATCTATTTAAGTACCAGTTGACTTAAGGTAGTCCGCGCTGTTCCTCGGCCAAAATAAAATTTCATCACATTGACCTAAAACTTGGAGGGATTGCACCTGAAGTAACGGCCGTTACGGAATCACATCTTTTATTACATTTTGACGTCGGCTACCTAGCAACAAAATGACATTAAGACGCCACCTAGCGACACAGCCTATGTTAGTGCTGTATCGTGCGTTTTTCTTTATAACTCGGCTCTGAGGTGTCGTAAAATTAAAATTCAAAATGTGCTGTTAAGGTAACTTGCCCCGGAACAAAATGGCCACCAGTGAAAACATGATGATATCACTAAAATGTAGTCTGGTGGTCTTTTGACATAATACACAATCAAATTACTGTTATATAAGCTTTTAGAACCTGTATTAGTGTGTTTTGTTGCAAATATTGTTAAAACATGTCATTTCAGTTCTTGAGTTACTTACATGAAAAAATATCCAATTTTTGTGCAAGTTTCCTGACAAAGTCAAATGATGAAATTATTCAAACTGGCACTTATTTACTAGTTCAATGTCTCCTCCAGATGCTCGACCATAGAAATAGTTGAGCTGTTCTTTCAATCTTACACATCAACAGTTTATAACACATCACTAAATTGTGAAGTCCACATGCTTGAGTTATGGTTTAAGGTAGAGCGCTATTGTCTTTGGTGGGTGGGTGCATGCTTTTTTCAATTTTTATCTTTCCCTTTAATGTATACTGTGTTTGTTTTGGTCGGGATGTCATAATATTGTAGTATACTGACACTAATAATTCATGTAAAGAGAACTATAAATCAGTGAATTATTATAAAGAACGGATACATTTTGAAACATATTCTTGCTAGTTGACGAACAAAGACTCTGTGACAGATTCAGTGGAAATAAAGAAACTAAAACATAGTTAACACCATTATTAACATAATTTTGTTTAATTTTTCTGTATCAAATACATAATTTGAAAAAATATGTAAAGACAATAAGAGTATCTTGCAGTATTTTATATGGCTTGGTAAACAAATATTTTTACAACAAGAGTATGTTGATTATATGGTATAAACTATGTTTTAGTTTCTTTATTTCCACTGAATCTGTCACAGAGTCTTTGTTCGTCAACTAGCAAGACTATGTTTCAAAATGTATCCGTTCTTTATAATAATTCACTGATTTATAGTTCTCTTTACATGAAGTATTAGTGTCAGTATACTACAATATTATGACATCCCGACCAAAACAAACACAGTATACATTAAAGGGAAAAATAAAAATTGAAAAAAAGCATGCACCCACCCACCAAAGACAATAGCGCTCTACCTTAAACCATAACTCAAGCATGTGGACTTCACAATTTAGTGATGTGTTATAAACTGTTGATGTGTAAGATTGAAAGAACAGCTCAACTATTTCTATGGTCGAGCATCTGGAGGAGACATTGAACTAGTAAATAAGTGCCAGTTTGAATAATTTCATATTTGACTTTATCAGGAAACTTGCACAAAAATTGGATATTTTTCATGTAAGTAACTCAAGAACTGAAATGACATGTTTTAACAATATTTGCAACAAAACACACTAATACAGGTTCTAAAAGCTTATATAACAGTAATTTGATTGTGTATTATGTCAAAAGACCACCAGACTACATTTTAGTGATATCATCATGTTTTCACTGGTGGCCATTTTGTTCCGGGGCAAGTTACCTTAAGAGGGTGATATTTTCTCTCGATTAGTATATTTCACTGCATTGAACTAACGACGTCCAGACGTCATCAAGCGGACGTTTTTCGACGTACAAATGTGAATTTAGCCAATACGCCCTGGTAAAAGTCTTTAAAACATTAAAAATGTATCCAATGAGCATTTATCTACAAATTAGCAAAAAATAATTATACCTTTTCGGCTTACTTTTTTCAGTATTGGTGCGCCTTTTATGTCACTGTACTCCGTAAAATGAAAAAAATCTGACGTCGAAATGTCCTTAGGCGGTCGTTTTTTGAATTTAGATTTTGTCAAATTGTGTATATAGTCATGGCAGAAGTCTTTCAAATTTAACAAAATTTCTTTGAAAATTAATCCATAAAATTGACGAAAAATAAATAATGCCGCTTCAGTTTACAGTTTTCGGTATGATACATTCACTGATTCGTTCGCCTAGCCTATATGAGCTTAACGTCGACATTTAAGCAAGAAAATGATACGTCGCAATATAATTATGTTTCATGTTTAATTTACATGTATGATGTTTTTATTACTTTTGAAGAAAAATAGCTGCCATGAATTTAATGGAAAAAAAGAATATGAAGATAAATTGTTTTCCATTTGATAAACATACGATTTCAGTTAGGGAAAATGTATTTTGCGGTGTCTACCGAGGGTACAAATACGAATATGTGTGAAATTATGTGGTAAAATATTAAATAGAAGAATTGAAGAAACAACTAAAATATCCTTTTGTTATGTACCGGGTTTGTGTAGAGATCGGTTATTTACGCGACCATTTTTAAAACTGTAGGACGGCTTTGTAGTCTAAGGCGTGCTAACTTTTTGCTATGCGACTTCGAATCCTGGCTGCTGCCTGGTAATACATTTATAAACTATAATCAGTTCAATATATAGATATAATAGACTGAACTAGTCAGGAATTGATTGTTATGAAATATATCAGTTTCTTAGTTGTGGAACTTATATCCACAGAATTGATACGTTAACGTCATTCAACAAACGGAGGCATGAAATACCGCGGTAAACAGCGATTGTTGTTTGGTTGTTGGGGTTACCGCCCGTTTCAACCGTATTTTCAGTTTCAATTACAGCCAAGCAGTTTTCCTAACCATCGCTCCTTGGGAGGACCTGTGCTTGACCCCTATGCCTCTTTAGAAACTGAAACTGAAACTTTCTCACGTAAAGAGTCATGGCCGGTAAGCAGGGCTCGAATCCTAATGAGAGGTGGCAGCGATTTCAAGTCAGTGACTGTAACCATTCGCTAACGGAGGTGGTTCAGATGATGTCAGCTGAATAATTCGACCAAACTGTCACATACATGTGCACATTATCATTTACATAGATATTATAAGTTCTCCGCGGTACGTAGTATAGCGGAGAAATACTGTATTGACACTTTTTATCACACACTCGCTCATGCGTTTTGTGCACGAGTATTATCTCGATGAGCAATAAATTACCGGGGTAGAAGCGGATCAGTGGTTCAGAGGTTAACGTGCTGGACTAGTAATCCATGGATCGCAGGTTCGATCTCCCGCTCCTCCACTAACACAACTAATGGTCTTTGATGAGACATAAAACCGAGGTCCGATGAATCGGTGATGTACACCGGGTATGTTAAAGAACCAGGGGTATCTCTACAACGCGATAAACTACACTACGCGGTACTGTATTGCAATACGTATTTCATTATATTGAGGGTGAATATCTCTTACAAAAATATACTTTGAAGTATTCAAACTTGGTAATAATATGGTAATAAAGAAATGAATCATTCCTTGTGCAAAATAATTAAAGTTTATTTGTTTACCTTTTGAGTTTTGAGTTCGAATGATATACATTTACTGCCCGTTATTACTACGTTACTGTCCGTCAATGTCGTCACTAAAAATCACACTAATTATTCAAATGCAAGTTTTAGCTAATAAATGACGGAGATATTGCTCTTTTTTATTTTCATAAAAATACCGCAGTACGGGGTGAAACCATACCGGTACGTACATGTTTAACGCGTTTCAAGAGAATTGCAATATACCGGTGTACCGGTTTTATCGTGCATCCCTAGTAGTACTTTCAGTGCCAGGAACTGTCAAGAGAAGCAAAATAGCAGTAGACAGCAGCGACAACAGCATCAGCAGCAAAACACCAAGCCATAGCTCAAACCTAAAACCCAATTAAAGCATGTAAACAACCAACCTTTGTGGCCAGAGGGGTTCCAATTTAGAGGAGAGCTAGGTCCAACAGACTGATGGAGAAGACCGAAAACAACTTTTAAGTGCAAGACGGTATGAAACTGCAATGGCGTGTACGTTCATTGGATAATTGAAGTCACGACAGACACTTGAGCATCAAAAACAGTTATCGTCATCATCTCAGAACAGTTTGAGAATCTATCTAAAAGAACGAGACCGCAGCTGAGGTCATATCAAAGCTTAAAAGCGAGTCGCTCAAATTTAAGCTGAGAAGGGCTAATTTTATAATGAAGATATGGCAATACGATATTGGACATGAAGCTTTATTTTCGGACATAGAGATAGAGGCCATGTTAGGCTTTGACAACCTCAACAGAAGGACTAGCTGATATCCTGCTTAGCCAGAACAAGATTTTGTTAGACGGTGTGGAAATACTCTTCCAGGTTTAGAAAGAGGCGGGAAAATGAGAAGGTTAGTACTGGGTAGTTGCTAATGACACGGAAATACCAGGGCAGGCAGAGAGATTTATAGACGTCTATGATGAGCGAGATTATGGAGATGTCAATGCCAACTTTCTAGTTGAGCCGACCCCTAACTTCAAGGAAAGTTATCAGCTCATGTGGTTATTACACTAGTTGACATAAACAAATCACAAGCTTGCAAAGTGTGAATCTTGAATCCCTTCAGAACCAAAGTAGAGTAGAGACAAAATGCTGAAATTGCTATGACAGACAGATTTGAACAGATAGTCAATGAAGAAACCAAGGAAAACATCAAGGTGAATCTGAGAAGCTATGTATTATACGCTGCATTGACTCCAAATTACGACATGCTGGCCTTGACAACTGTAATTCAAAAAGGGGCGTCAATGAAAGATATTCCGCAGCACATTCATTCACTAAACCAGAGGTCCTTGGAGGGAAACTCAGATCATGAGAAGGTGATGACAGGTCTTCTGGTCAAATACTCAGCTACATTCTCCAAGTATGAATTGGATATTGGATTATTAAACCTCACAGAACACACCATCGATACTTGTGGAGCCCAGCTAGTACCCCAAAGAGTACGCAGATTGCCCTTGCTCACGCAGATGAGATGAGGAGAGAAAAGCCATAGACGATTTATTTAAGAAGGAAGGGTATCATAGAGAAAAGATACCTCTCCCTTGGTAAGCCAAATCGTGCAAGTGTGAAGTCCTGATCAACAAGAACATGCATTGATTATAGGAAACTGAATTCCCTTGTAAAACCTAATAGGTTCCCACTCTTCCTCGCGTACAAGACTGCCTTGATTCGGTAGCCGGTTCCACGTAAGCAACTTTGATTTAACTAGCGGCTAATTTCAAAACCAAGTTAGACAAGGGGACATACAAAAAGAAGCTTTCTGCTATAAACTATTTGAGATGACCAGGATGCCGTTTGGTCTGAACAGTAGCACACGCACCTTCAAGGAACCATGGTATTGGCTTTGCAAGTCAACTGTTACATTTTGTAACTATATGTTGATGACAGCATTGTTTACCTTCGAACAACAGATGACCAGAGTGACTGAAGTATTAGACCGAATGGAAGCTGCTTACCTGAAACCCAAGCCAGGGTAGTGGCACTTTTACAAACAGAGGTAACATTCCTTGGCCGCGTTGTCTCTAAGGATGGAGTGAGGCCTGAACCTCCAAATGTGTCAAAGATCATTGAGTGGCCAAGGCTACAAACAAGTAAGCAAGCGAAACAGTTTGATGCCACATGGTTCTATTATCGTCGGTGTATTATGGATCTGCCGAGTTGACACGGTAAGTCAAAGATCTTATCAAAAAGGACAGATAGTTCAGATGGAACAGTAAATGTGAAGAAGGTTTTGGAAAACTGAAAAGGGCACTGATCAGCCCAGAGGTACTGGCCTAATGATGAACGATATTTTACCCTCGACGTCCATGCGCTAGGGATCGGCATAGGTGCTGTACTACAACAGGTGCAAGAGTAGAGAGAGACAGTTATTGCATATATATATCTTTTAGTAAAGCCGAGAGAAATTATTGCATCACGGAGAAATAGTTAAGTGCTTGCGGTCGTCGACTTTGTACAATATGTCAGGCACTGCCTCCTAGGACCAAAGTGAGAACGGACCATCAAATCCGGATCTGACAGTTTAGCTTGAATGACCCTATTGGAACGTTCGACTGATGGATAGAGGTTTCAGCTCCATATGATATGGTAATGGAATACAGAGCTGGCACGAAAGTCATTGTGATGTCATGTGGCGATGCGCGTACCCGCGAGAATGCTAGTGTCCCGAAGTTGATATGCCCGAGCAGCCCCTGAAGTGCGATCTGTTAAAGGGTAGAACCATGACATTTTCCTACTGTACCTATCAGTCTGATACTGGCAATGACTTAAACCTAGAATCCAATTTCACAGATGCTTAAGCACGTGAACTCGATATGCTACGAATGTCACGAATAAGTTCTCAGTTTTTAGTCTCTGTCCAAATGTTAATAAGTGAGTATGGGCCCTGTCAGCTTATGAAATGGCAAAAAAAAATCAAGTGAGCGACCTGATATTGGCCCCATTTGCAATGATAACAAATCGTTTTATTGATGAAATAGTTTCTCTAA
Source organism: Saxidomus purpurata (assembly GCA_022818135.1). Lineage (NCBI taxonomy): Eukaryota > Metazoa > Mollusca > Bivalvia > Venerida > Veneridae > Saxidomus > Saxidomus purpurata. The sequence continues at coordinate 30,522,331 of JAFMSR010000001.1, forward strand.
GTCCTGCTACGAAGCATTACTCCGTGTTTTGTGACCTTCTACTTTTCCATAATGGTGTCGTTACACCCTGGCCCTTCACTACCTTGGACCCTTACAAGTTACTCCAAGCGGCAACAGATACATTTTAGTATTGAAAAAAACACTTCTCCCTGTTTACTGAGCTCATTGCTGTACCAAACCAAATAAATTAAGCGTGCTTCGAGAATTTAAATTCTTAAGGTCCTTAATTAAGGTCCAGAAACAGTTTGATTTATTTTCTATGAATAAACATAAACAAGAGCACCAAATGCAGGTCTAACACTCAACTGTTTTTTTTCAACAATAATAATAGCATGTAAATATTAGAAATAATTTAAAACCTGTTTAAGCTATTCCATTCTTCTCTTCCTGTTTAAGTAACCACACAGACCGCTCTGTCAGCCATCTTAACATCATGTGATCAATCACGTGGTATTTCTTGCAGTTATTAATATTTACTTTTTAGTACCCAGTAGCAGTGATATATATAGGTATTATTTCACTGCCATTATTTGTACATTTTTCCATCGTATAATTTTTACTATTTACAGATTACGAAAAAAGGTACTTACATGTTTTTAATGTAACCTTACTGCAAACTTCTGAGGTCTGACTCCTCTGCTGTTCGAAAAGATCCTTTAGAAATCTTTAGAGATTTCAAGAAAAATGATATAACCTCTGGTCAAGCAAAGGGTTAAGTATGGGTCATTCACTGATATTATCTAAGATTTGATATGAGATTAAATCATCGCTGCTCAGGTTCAAGACCCCATTCGCTGGTTCAGTACCGCGTCAATTTTTTATGCTTTCTAATGTTCAAAAGATGAAGTTGTTGATGATGATCATCAGTATCAGGAAGAGTTCATGTTGTAGTTTGGTCTTTTACAACATAATTCGCGGATCATTTGTAACTACTTTTGTTCTCTAATTATAAACTGTATTTGTATTTTTCAGAAGTGTATTTTCGTTTAACTGCGGCAAAAAACAATAATAACAATAATGACTGATCTAATAATTATCAATAGAGCGCTAGTAAATTATGTTTTCATGAACATTATTATCAGTAAACACTCATTTGCTTTGAAATATGAAAGTTAATATCAATCCATATTCAAATGCATACTAAAAGCATGCACTGCTGGGCCTCTGTTTGCCCAAACCATAATTATTCCTGTGAAAAGTTTAAGTTTGACCAATATTGGGATGATACAGATTATTAAGAGGTAATATGACTTAGTTAGGCCACAGTTGGGCCGAAATCTAGATAACATCATAGATATATAACAGTTGGGTCAACATTGGCCCGATACCGATATATCTTTTACAATTTAATGACTTTGGCCCAACAACCCTCTGCTTTCTGGGCTATGAGTTCACTTAGTTTAGCCCAAACATGCTTTTCCTTAGCAGAGAAATCCGCCTGCCTGGTGACCTGGTTCATGATTCCGCAAGAAAAGGGCAATGACAAACCAAGTATTGTGAATACATTGACGAGCTCCGAAATCGTATGCTGATTGTGCTAAAATGTAACTCAATGCCAATGTCAAGCGAAATAATGATCATTACGACGTGAAGTCTAAACTGGTTAACTACAAATGTGGAGAGCTGGTGTGTGCATGCGCGGATCCAGAAAAAAATGTGAGAAATGCCAAATTTTGAAAAGAAATTCAATGATCCAAATCGTGTAACTGGCATCAGATCTGCTTTAAACATAATAGTCCAGTATGATGAAAGGGATACCGAAAATGTTTTGTCACCATACCAGTGGATTGAGAGATACACAAGGCATTTAAGCAGAGAAAAAAGAAGAATAACAGTGAAACATAATAGTAGGAAGATAGTGAAAAGTCTAATATGTCTTGTATTAATAAAATCATCAAAGGCAAATACGATAAATATATGTGTTAAATCATAAAACTTTATTTTAGTGAATGTAAAGTTAATGTAATTAAGTACTTGCATGTGAAACTTACAGTTAAGATATCAAACCCAGTGTAAATAATAAAAACCCGCATAATCAAAGTGTATGTAAACAAAACTTTCAAGATGCGGGAAAATATGAATGTAAAAAGTAAACGATTATATATCAAAGTTATCACAGTTTGATAAGCAATGTTATCAAGTATCACAAGACATAGTTATATACAAATGTAAATATAAATAGTCTGGGTTTCAAACCATTGGTACAAGCGGATGTATTGGGACCCAAACTTTTCATTTGCAATATAACTTCATGGCCTCACGGCGCACTTCGGAAATTGAAGACTGTTATGAGTAGGTCCCATGAGAAATTTTAAAATTGTGACTTGTAGATGGACATGAATCCTACACACAAGGTCATATACTAATAATGGGTCACGTTTTCCACATACAACTTGTGCGAATATATGGCGCACGCATCCAATCGCATGCATTCCGTGCTCTTTAATTACGGTGAAATGTTACACGAGTTGAACATAGTTTAGGAGATTTTTTAAATACAATGCCCTGTAAGAATCGAGATAACAAAATATGTTTCCCAGTATTTTATCGTTGACTGAAACACAATTCGCATCTGACTACATAGATATATAGGAAAAGAAACTATACATTAATTTACGATAAAACAGTCACGTTTTCCACGGACAACTCATGTGGTAAATGACGCATGTATCCAGTCGTATACCGTCCTTGTAAGGTACATTGTAATGTTTCAACGCGTTTAATAAGTTCGGCGTACTTTTAAAAGACATACGGGTACCTTGTTAGTCTGGTGTTACCTGCCCCTTCCCATACGGATTGGGACAGGCAAAGCCCAACAATGGCGGCGCTCATACTATCAAATTTGTACATTGAGTTAATAGGGGGTTTTATGTAGGAGTTGAGCATTCAAAAAACCTTGCAGTATGTGATTTGTCAATACAAACCAAATGTAAATTGCTATTAATATTTGATTGACCAGTAAAATATAACGAGAAATAAACAACAGGAAAAATAGCCTTGTTTTCGGACGTGGTAGATATTCTTTGGCATTTCGGATATTTAGTCTGTATACTATTATCTGTGTCTGTTATTAAGTGTCATATCCGAGAAGTCTTCTTGAAGTAACTTGTCCGAAATATAGTACACTTACTTGTCCAACTTATTCAACGTTTACAACGTTCACAGATTGAGCATTCAAAAAGCCTTCCGTCTCTAAAGCTATGTCAATAACTATTTCAAATTAACAGATTAGTTTTGAATGATCAATACTTTTATCATTTTCACTATATAAACAGTATACTATTGAGCATCCACTGGGAGCCGCCATTATTGAGCTTTGCCTGACGTACTGTAGCATGCCAGTACGACAAGGAACCAGACTAATACCTTGTTAGAATCGAAAAAATTAAATGCCTCCCTGTAATTTATCGTTGATTTATATACAGAAACACAGTTGTTATTTCTTATTAAACAAGAGCCATTTTACATGGGCATCTCTTCGCCGAGTGCTCTTTTTATTACCAAGAAATTTGAGGTGAGAGGAATGGATATGGTATAGGTTCTAATTTAATAAAATATTAGTAATTATAACGAGTTGGGGGTTATTCACCTGCACTTTCTCTGTGTTAATGTCGCACTTCTACTGTAAAAATCTGAAATTGTATGCTTTGGACAAAAGTTTTATGCGAAAAATCAATAAAGGGAGATAACTCAAACCCAGGGTTTGTTTGAGTTATGGCTCTTGGACACTGTACTGCATCTTCATGTCCTGTATGGCTGTAGGCAATTTGAATTAATTCGGTTCTGCATGTGTGTAAAGTTTAAACAAATTAAATACTTTCGGAGTTACGTTCCGGACAAAAGAGTTATATAGAAAATCAATAAGGAGATATAACTAAAAATGTAGTAAAGTACGGTAATAGTTCTTAAACACTGCACTGCGTCTTAATGTCTTCTGTAATTGTATGCAATTTGAATCAATTCAGTTCAGTACTTAACGATTTATGACCCGGACAAACAAATAAATTCAATAAAGAGTGATAATTCCAAAAAAGGACAAGCTAGAGTTAAGGTCCTTGTACACTGCACTTTCTCTCAATGTCCTCAGTCTGTGTCCAAAGTTTAAACAAATTCCTTTAAACACTTTCGGAGACAAAAGTGTTATATAAAAAATCAATAAGGGGAGATAACTAACAAAAGTGAAAGGAACGGTTATGGTTCTTAGACACTGTACTGCATCTTAATGTCCTCTGTAAGTGTATGCAATTTAAATCAATTTGGTTCAGTACTTAACGAGTGATTGCCCGGACAAGAAAATTCAATAAAGGGAGATAATTCAAAAATAGGACAAGCTAGAGTTTAGGTCTTTGTACACTTGGACAAGAAAATGCAATAAAGAGTGATAATTCAAAAAAGGACAAGCTAGAGTTAATGTCCTTGTACGCTGCACTTTCTCTCAATCTCCTCTATCTGTGTGTAAAGTTTAAACATTCCTTTAAATACTTTCGGAGACAAAAGTGTTACATATGAAAAATCAATAAGGGGAGATAACTAAACAATAAAGTAAAGTACGATAATGGTTCTTAGACACTGCACTGCATCTTAATGTCCTCTGTTAGTGTATGTAATTTGAATCAATTTGGTTCAGTATCTAACGTGTTATGGCCCGGACAAGAAAATTCAATAAAGGGAGATAATTCAAAAACAGGACAAGTTAGAGTTGAGGTCCTTGTACATTGCACTTTCCCTTAATGTCCTCCGTCTGTGTGTAAAGTTTGAATAAATTACATTGAATACGTTCGGAGTAATGTTCAGGTCAAAAGTGTGACGGACGGACACTGGCACACACACACATACATACACATACTGCGCACGGACGGAGACCATTTTCATATCCCCTCCGCTTTGGTGATTGGATAATAACATTAATAAATCTCGTTAATACTACACCCTAGTCAGTTACTGATGACTAACTGATATTTTCAACATTGATAGGTTTTTAAATATTGTCCTAAATATTTGATAAAGATAACATTTATAATGCCTAATATGTTATAAATGAATAAAGAATATCTTATAAATTAGTTACAATCAATTATACACTTAAAAGATAGGTTGTGGCCTCCATATATATAACCTCTGTGAAACTGTGCATTAAGTATACCCTGCGGTAATTATGCGTACTACGTACGGTTTTTAGCTTTTAAAAAAGAACGTGCTTAAAAACTGTTTGATATCACAATCATAGAATAATAAATTTGTCCCTGTATTTTATTGTCCTGTGCTATTTCCTTACATATGCAAAAAAATGAACTAGGTAAGGAACTAAAAACCGTTAGTTCACATTAATAATACAGTCACGTTCGTTCGGTAAATGACGCACGCATCGAATCGAATTCCTCGCTAGTAAGTTACAATGAAGTGTTTTTCACGATTTAATTTGTGATATTGTGATTGAATAACTATGCATCAAAAGTCCAGGCTGTATGTTAATCAGTGATTAAATGCCGGGAAACAACTTAATTAACATACAGCTGAAGTTTGTATGCGTATGAATTAAATCACGATTTAATATTTCACATCCAAACGACTGACTGTATGTTAGAGCGAGTTCGATCAGCAACCATAGTTTGGTACCGGAAGTCAAAGTACGCATACGTTTATGAAAAAGTGATCGAACCGCGTTTGGTTAGCCTCTGGTCTATTCAATATGGCGGCGCCCACAAATAAAATAGTGTTGTAACAGTAATATGCCTGGAATTTGATGATGAAGTTGATGACAGCATGCTGGTGTATTATGACAGACCACAAACTGTAATAGGCTGTCTAGATGCATTTAAAAGACGAAAAAGTGTACCTAAAGTTAATTTAGCTTAGGGTACGAAACGGTAGTGTGACGAATCGTCCATAAATACTTACAGCTCATAAATGTGTCGAATTTCTCGGTAATTTTCCACATATCAGATTAATTCACTTGCTGCATGTCTAATTTCATATATTTCGCACAATTTTCATTGTTTCAATGTTTTAGGAAGAAATAACGTTCATACAGAAGATTTTTTAGTTATCGCAAAATGCATTCTTACCTTTAGCCGCCATATTTGTTCCAGAGAAACCACCGATTTACTCTAGTCGAACCGTGGTGACCGGATGACGTCATTTTAGTCAAACCAGAGGTAGTTCGATGACACTTTAGTTGTACCATAGTCACTATAGTTGCTGATCGAACTCGCTCATATTCAACGATAAAATACAGGGAGGCTTTAAATGTCGATTCTAACACGATAGTGTCTTTGAAATATACCCCTTACTACAAGTTGCCCGTGGAAAACGTGACTGTATTTTAAGAAACATAAATTAATGTATACATAAATTTGTCTAGGAAAATGCGCGGATCGTGTTTGAATTTGTAACTAATCAAAACTTCTAATGTAACACCTGCCGTTTTTCTCCTATATTTAATTATCTACCCTTCCAATATCCACCGGCTTATTTTTGGCTATCGATGCACAAAGGCTATTAAGAAGACATTTGGTTGATTGTATTATGTTTCGTTATATGAATTTCATAATTATCGTGTGGTACAAATTTAATATGGAATAAATTTGGTTCCCAACGCAAAGGCATCAAGGCAATAACCCATGTCATGTCTACGGAGGTTTGAAAGATAAATTAAAACTCTCTACCGCATGATATGTACCTCTTGATCATTTTGAAATTCATGTAACGGGAAATACCTACCCAATGTCTTCAAAAATGCAATATATAATAGTTTTCGTGCATCGATAGCTAATAATTAGCTGACATGTATTGGCAGGGTTAAGACTTAAATAAAGAAGGTAAACGGCAGGTTGTGCATTTGAAGTATTCATGAGTCCATTTCACGTATGCCTAAATTTCGAGCACTTCATTCCGGCGACTTTCGTTACTAGGTATTTCTTACAATGGGTTGACCATTTCTTACAATGGGTTGAATAGTACATGTATGTTTAAGTTGTACACTGAAGAAAATACTAATTTACTTGCTTAATTCACAGCATTTAAACGATATGCATTTCAAAATCAGTTTCTTTCTGATTTGCAATATAGAGCGTTGAGGAGTAGACAATTTTGTATCCAAATTTCAGAAAAAGTTTTAGAGGCCGATGTTGGTTCAAATCAAAGCAAATAAAAACGTCATTTAATCATTACTCATTTACTGACAAAAATTATTTATGTCCTTTAAGCAATACTCTAGAAATCATGTTTGTTAAACAGACGCCGCGCAAGTCAGATACAGTACCTCGTTTTCCTGTATCCTCTTACAACTAAAAGGAGTATACTTTATACAAAAGCGCAACCATTTTTTTCATTGGCTTCTACTTTGAAAAATTGGTCGTGCTTGTGTATATAAATTATACACCTTATGACTGTGAGAGTACACTTACACAGCAACTTTTGTACTGTATCTATTATTAAAATGTAAAATTCAATATGATTTGAAAGTAAGATGCAAATGATGACTTACACCATTTCCATTAAGAAAACTTTAGTTGATCTACTCAGTGTTGGTCTTGTTTTAAATTATACACCTTATGACTGTGAGAGTACACTTACACAGCAACTTTTGTACTGTATCTATTATTAAAATGTAAAATTCAATATGATTTGAAAGTAAGATGCAAATGATGACTTACACCATTTCCATTAAGAAAACTTTAGTTGATCTACTCAGTGTTGGTCGTGTTTTAAATTATACACCTTATGACTGTGAGAGTACACTTACACAGCAACTTTTGTACTGTATCTATTATTAAAATGTAAAATTCAATATGATTTGAAAGTAAGATGCAAAGGATGACTTACACCATTTCCATTAAAAAAACTTTAGTTGATCTACTCGGTGTTGGGCGTGTTTCTACTCTTGGTACTTCTTTTTCTTAAGTATTATATTTGACGTTTATTCAATGAATTTCTTTGTGATTAGTATGCACCTTTTTATGTGCCCGAAGGTATGTTTTATGTTATGTCAATGCTGTCCGTCCCCCAGTGCGTCTGTTAGCAATTTCTTGAGCCATATTTACCACATTGTTATTGATAGTTCAATAAAACTGTGTAGAAATGTTAATTTCTATCTAGAGTTGATGCCCCATGAGATTCAGTAGAATTGTTTCAGAAACATAGGAGTTATGACGCTTTGACAAAAAATGAATGCAAAAATGCCAGGCAGTTTCTGCTGGAAAAATGCCCAATATATGTCCGAAGCCAATACCAATGGTAAGCAATTTCAAACAAACGTTTATTTCTTTAAAAAATTGATGCCCCTTGAGTGTCAGTTGAATTGCTTCAAAAGAGCAGGAGTTATGGCCCTTTGACAATTGAATGCAAATTCTCATTGCAATTTTGCCAATGTGCCGGATAGAGCTATAATAGCCTTGGTAACTTTAGATGACCAAGTTGCGTGGGTGGAGGGGGAAGGTAGGCACAAATTTCATTCACATTTCTTTTACCCTGTATGTGCCGAGGGCAACAAGGGTCCACACTAAGTAATAGTATATCCTTCGTGCGTATATGGTAACTGCCCTGCTGACAGCTCTTGTTCTACATTTTTCAGATAAAGGGAGGAATAAAAGAGGATTGTAAAAAGTTCAAGAAGGATCCAAAAAAGACAGACAGGATGCACTGTGTTTGTTTTGTTTTCAATATTGCGACGTCTCCCGATGAGTTACCACAAAAGCTTCAGGAAAACTACCAAAAACTACAAGGATGGCTTTTTGACAAAAGTAAGTGAGGAGTTGTTAAGAAACATAGAAATAAGTTAATGATAATGAAAAACTTTTATAATTATCATCTTGCTAGTACACACTTTCAAAACAAAGACAGTGTGACAGAATTTGAGGAAATAAACGAACTAAGACATAGTTTACCTCGCTAATGACTGCCATCTCTGCAGAATGAACTATACTCGACAACAAAGACGCAGTTAACAGTTAACCATTTATTCGTTCAGATGTTGTATGTTCGTGTATGTGATGGTAAGAAGCTGAAAATACAAAAGATGTTTCAATATAATATCAGCTTTCATTATCAATATCATTGTCTCTAACAAGCCTTGATATATAGTTATCGTTAAAACAGTTATAAATTCAAAGAAATAAAGCGTAGAAGTCTTACACCGTGAGCGGGCAAGGATAAAATGACTAGAACTTTGATTTGCGGGAAAAACATCCGCATATTTAAGTAAGCACAATCAGCTCCAAAAATGATTGCAAAGAATCGAAAAGTACGTAAAGTACGCTACGGCGATAAGAACCGCCAACGACAAATGGGGGTTCCAGTACACTACCAAAAACTACAAGGATGGCTTTTTGACAAAAGTAAGTGAGGAGTTGTTAAGAAACATAAAAATAAGTTAATGATAATGAAAAACTTTTATAAATATCATCTTGCTCGTACACTTTCAAAACAAAGACAGTGTGACAGAATTGGAGGAAATAAACAAACTGAAACAAAGTTTACCTCGCTTTCAACATACACTGTATATTTAAATAGTCATAGTTTGCTATTCCACGCACTTTTGCTACAATAACTTGACCAACCTTGAGTTTTTCCTGAGGATATAAATTAATCTAGTAATACACTTCGAAAGTTTGAAACAGAATAAGTTATTTGCTTCTTTGCTTAAATTCAGCTACAACATTTTTGCAATCAATCGCAATCTTAAAGCGCTTGTCATATTGATCTTGATTGTTAATTTGGATGGTTGTGTGATATTCAGAGGCAAGAAAACAAATTAAAGACTGTCCCCAGTTTTGATTTTTAACGTGCTTATTTATTTTTAAAAATGTACAAACAGAAAGGAAATGTCTTAAAAGATTACTTTTCGTATAGTTTTTACATGCATCATCATTTTAATTTCAAATGTCGTTATTCCTTTCATGTTGAAGTATAACTACACTGATCGACATACTTTTATGTTACACAATCATTTTTCATGTGCAAGTATTGTGTATTACTAATTGTATTGCATAAAAACGATTATCACATTTTCATAATAGAATAAAGCCATATTGAGGCTTTATATTACAAGTAAATTATTTTAATGATTATCAAATGAAAAAGTTAGACACAAAAAAAATAATATTCAAACAGAACAAACTGTGATGTTTCATGTCACCAGTCAAAACACTTCGGTTTTGTCAATACAGGTGACTAAAGCTGTAAAATTGTAAAATCAGACATAAAAATAATTAAAAAGTAAACACATCTAAGTAAAGATGCAATTTTCTAGCTTACTTCAATAACTTAATAAATACTGTCCGTTGAGTATAAATATGAACATATTTCATACGAAAACCTCATGTTAAGCTCAAAACACATTTTTTGCTGTAACAAAAACAGTAAATAATTTCAAATAGGGAAGCATGGATATATTATCAATCTATTTTGATAAAAAATATCGAATTAAATGCAGATTACTTCGATAACTTAATAACTTTTGTCGGATATAACTTTGTTATCATTTGGTGCGTTTCAAAATCTCCTATATATTTCAATGGGCATAAGTAAATCAATAAAGCGCAAATGCTCCTTTAAAGGGAGACACTTTCGCCGATAAGCCAATTTGCTGCAGCGGCCAGTCTATGTTACATACCCCTTTCAAATGCAGACAAGTCATTTATGCCTCAAGTACATTGACAGTTTAAAGGCATCACAGCTCCACTTATCGGTACCAGTGATCTTCATCACCATTAACATACAGCTAGCGACAGGATATTTATGATTTTCACCTGGAGCCAAAATAGAGCGTCATGAAATGAATATGCAATAACTTATGGGCATAGCTTGATGATATTCAAAATAGATCATAGGTCGTCATGACCAAACTTTAAAACGCACAACAAACCTATAATAATTATGAAAAGTCACCTATGACTCTTAAATGGAACCATTTTTATTTATAGAATTGAAAAATACAAGTACTCATTTATATGTATTTACCCAACTAAAATTTCATGCCATGTTAATTGCTGGAACTTTCAATTGGGAATTTATTCAGTTCATAGTTCAATGTATATGAGACAATGTCCTATCTTTATCTTACGTTTCAAAACTTCAGTATATTCTCATATTCTATCTTGCTTATCGTTTGCAACATGACTTCATGTACTAGTATATGAAATAGTTTCATGATAGGATAAATTTGTCATTTATATGGCTACGAACTTGGCGGAACTACAAAGCATATCCCGTCATGCAATCATTGAATAACAGCTTACCATAATAAGAGCTACAGCATTGCGAAACAAAATTAAAACTCAAAATTGGTATCTGGCCCCACTAAAATGTATTTACTCACCTGAAAACGATATTTTACCAATAAAAAATACCTAAGTTACCCACAATTTTATAAAGTGAATTCTGCAATGAGTATTTATATGTGTATTTGTGAAAAGAAAAACAACTGCGGAAGCAATTTGAGCAAATTTAAAAAACAAACTGTTTTAGAGTTGTATTTTGGATAACATGTTGGTGAAACAGGTGTCAATTGCATATATTTCTCAACTCACAACATTATTTGTTTGACACTGCTACTGGAACCCTATCAGACATTTCTTCTCATTTTGTTAACTACTAGGTATGTCTAAATACAAAAAGTATATGTAATATAATACAATGAAATAGAATATATTTCATTTACAATCATGTGTAGTGTAAGAGGATATATTAATCGAATAAATATGACGTATTGAAATTATATTGTTGTGAAATGATAGTTGATATTACAATTCAGTAGACCAGCACCGTGTAAAATATTTAATATTTAATGTCTGAGTCTTTAGTTTAGAATAAAATAACTAAAAGCGTGAAGGATTTTAACAAAAATGTTATATTCATTTTATATTGATTCAATATCTGCAATATGCTATTACATGTACCTATTTCTTTTATTTTCCAATAATAAGGAGGAATTTAGTACATTTTGCGCAATATTAAGCTGTCCTTTATTTAGATACATGAAACATACGCCGTATATATATTTTTAAAATAACGCCTGACATGTATTTTAACGTGGCTGTTTTGGACAGATTAAAAAAGAAACTTAACGCACATAGTACCCAGTCACACTATCATGCAATGGATTCGACTCTATGACAAGGAAACAAAACTTATCTAGTGCTCATTCTATTGTAGACCAAGTCATATTGTTTGGTACGAATCATTCCAAATATAAGTTAGAATTATCCTAGCAACACATTATACTTCTTATATTTTAAAGATTGGATATCTATCAGTTATTCAGCCTCAAATTATATGTCAAAATATATTGTGGGCATATGTATGATTAACTATGGAGCACCGAGTCACTGAAGGGCGAAAATTTCGTGTTTATATTGTAAATGAAGTCCTGTAAATATACAAATTAAAGACTGAAAGTACCGATATATTGTTCAAACCTTAACTTAACGTCCACATAGTAATATTTCTTGCACAACGAAACAGTAAAATTACAGATCAGTCCTTATTCTTTCCACTTTCCAGTAGTATTTCAATAGCTTAAAAAATTAGTGTAATAAATGAAAAATAAAATCCTCCATCTTGTACTCATGAACTGCATTTGAAACGTGTTTTGATCTTGTTACATGTATTACAGTTGAAGCGGTAGTTGTATGGTGTCGAACATAGTGTAACACGACCCGAATGATTTGAAAATGTGCGATTGTCCTTGCATATTATCTCTATGTCTTGGAACAATTTTAGCAAATTTCTCTTTGTACTTTGTACTCATCAAAACCAATAACATACTGTTCAGACTAACTACTTCCCTTGACATTACCTAGCAGTTGTAATCGTGTAAATACTTATTCCAAATTTTCAGGGTCTGCAAGGGTAATGGCACAATTTAAAATCATGATATAAAACACCTTGTCAATATAGGGCTATGTGCAGAATTCATTTCAGATGTTATAGCACGAAAAGCATGCGCAAACGCTATCGTAGCATACAAAATCACACAAACTAAAACCGAAACACACTTTTTATGCTAGAATCTCATATCAATGTTCCATTTTCCGTAAGGTTTGTTTTGTACAAATTATTTCTATTTCAAACACAATTATATGGCTTTACCAGGAAGAGAGAACACTGCTGATTGAAAAGTTGGGATTTATGATATATCAAAACTTTCTTCATAATCATGAAACATCCATTTGATTTCAAAATACACAAAACTATTAACAGTCACGTTCATGCAGTGTCATTCAAATTATTACCATTATTTTTCATCTATTTTCAAAAATTGAAAAATGATCGATCAAATGAAACAAAGGCTTGACATTTATAACATGTTTCAGAATATTTTTCATTTTCAGGCATTCCGTACGTTGTCATTCTAACAAAAGGTGATTTGCTGTGTGATTCAGTAAAGGCCTGCAAGCTGAACGTGTTTGAAAACAAGGTTATAAAGGAGCGAATGGACAGACTCAAAGATATGTTTGAATTTCCACAAAGAAGAATGTTCCCCGTAATAAACTACAAACACGAAGAAGACGTTATTCCTGAATCTGATGCATTACTTTTAGGTAGATGGAAATTTTATTTATATTATTCTGATTATATCAAAATCATGTAATTTTAAAAGCTTAATTTGCATTTATTTGCTCATTTTAAAGCCTACTTCTAGAGCTTCTAAAAACCAAACACTTCAAATATTCTTTAGGTGTATTATGTTCTGACTGAACGCAGCTTTTTCATCCTTTGGTTAATATTTTAGTCTGCCTGACAATCTTGTGTTTCGTCACCACTGCGGTTGAGGCATGGAACGGGTTGGAAAAGCAACAAAGGAGATTACATTTGTAGTTTGACTGAAGCACAAGTGTACAAGTAACACTTTGAAGCAAACAATCAATTAAATTGTTAGCACAGTATAAAAAGTGCGTTTCGTTTTTAGTTTGTGTGATTGTGTATGCTAGGATAGCGTTTACGCATGCTTTTCGTGCCATAACATCTGAAATGTATTCTACAATACGGTTCCAAGCCGTTTGTAGACAACGTCTACAAATTTGTTATTTTGATATTTTTGACAGCATATGCGCTTTTAATGTACGCATTTTTAATGGAGAAAGCGAAAGCTGAAATAGTTCGATTTTCAGACAATAATTATATACGAATTTCAATCGTCGCGAATTAAAATGATGTTAACAATCAACATCGACACTGCATCGAACATGTGTTAGAAAAAGTTAAGCATCTCCGGTTTTGTAATATTTTAATGGAATCCCTATGTATTTAGAAACAGACGCATCTTTATGAAACTAAAGTTCCATGGATCATGTAGCTTCGCCTAACATCAGAACCTCAACCTTTTATGTACAGTCGCTAAAATGAAAACCTGTGTAAACACATTAATAAAGATGTTACTTCCTTTAGACTACTGTACCAGAACCAACCGTCAGTACTATTAACAATTTAATTGATTTTTTGCTTCAAAGTATTACTTGTACACTTGTGCTTCAGTCAAATTAATTTCCTGTGTTGCTTTTCCAATTGATCAGTTCTCCACATGTGGAAAGTTTGGGACACAAATATTTGATACACTGAAATTGTTTTCTATTCTTAATGGGTTGTGTCCCTTAGGATATTACCAAATGTAGTGGCAAGTTTCTTTTATGTACATAGTTAATCATCAAAGATTTATCATCCGCAAAATAGCGAATACTAGTATTGTACAACTCGAACCCGCCTATTTATTGACAAGCTAAATAAATAGTTATAGAAAAAGCAGGTCAAAATGTCATTTTCAAGGTCAGTCATAGGATTTTGTTTAATTAGTTTGCAAAATTGAACAAATAATCCGAATTTCATCTCTCTAGCTTCAAAAACATTACGTAGGCTAAAGATCAAGGTCGTTCTGGATTAATGTTGAATTCTCATTCAAAGCTGTACGTATGGTTCAAATTTAATTGTTGAAGCTTGAAAAACAAGAAAGTAGGTAAGTAGGTCACGGTCGTTGTTATTTACATGCAATATTTACATGGTCCAACCGTCATTCATATAGCTTCAAAAACAGAAAGCAATACAATAGGTGACGTCAGTATTTTAACATTTAGACAATGCTATCTGACAAATATCTAAGCTCTATGCCATTTCATTTGTGACAAGAAGATTTTTTAAAAGTTTCTTAAATAAGCTTATAGCATATGTAAAACCTTGTGACTTCGGGGCGGGGTCAAAATTTAGCCGGGGTCATGATTTGTACAATCTTGATCGACGTTTACTACACAATGCAACATTCCAAATATCTAAGATCTGTACCTTGTGGTTTTAGGCCAGACGACGTTTTTCCTATTTAGTTTTGACCCGAGGGTCATGATTTTCTAAAGTTGATAGAGATATACACGGCAATGATACATGCCAAATATCAACGCTCTAGACTGTGTGGTTTCAGAGAAGAATATTTCTTCCTAAGGAAACCTATGTAAAATCACGTGATCCCCAGGGCGAGGTCAATTCTGACCCGAAGATCGTGGTTTTGGTAGCAGTCGACTGCATAATGCTACATTCTAAGCTATGTGTCTTCTGGTTCTAGACTAAAAGTTTTCGCTATATAAGCCTATGTAAAAATCAAGTATTACCCGGAGCGGGGTCAATTGTGACCCGGGGCTCATGATTTAAACAATCTCTCGTGGTAGAGGTATCCTGGACAATGCGACATGTTAAGTATCAAATCTTTTTCTAATTCAAAGTTTTCCTTACACGCTGGTGAGACTGATGGGGCGATCGCTAGAGGTATTACTTCGATCCTTCCCTTGTTTGGGGATGGCAGCATGGTCGTCACCAAACTTGTTACAGTTTATCTTCTCTCCAGCTAAGGTTGTAAATAATAATAAAAGTGTTATCTCCTGGACCAGGTGATTTCTTGGCTTTGAACTTTTTCGGAGCTTTTTTTGTAGCTCATTAAGGGTGATGCCCTTTTCCATTAACTGTTGTTTCTCCTCTTCCTTTTCTCCTTTCTTGCCTCACTTTCTCTGGTGGTTTATGCTGATAAGGATGCTACTCACATCTTCATAATTGTCAGCGAATCTGTTTGCTGCCTGTT
This sequence comes from Saxidomus purpurata, assembly GCA_022818135.1. Lineage (NCBI taxonomy): Eukaryota > Metazoa > Mollusca > Bivalvia > Venerida > Veneridae > Saxidomus > Saxidomus purpurata. The sequence continues at coordinate 30,538,388 of JAFMSR010000001.1, forward strand.
TTCCTGCAAGCAGGGTTTTATTCTCTCAGGGTTGCGCCCGTGTTGCTTCCTCCGTCATCCTTCAACTGCTAGGTTAGCTAACTAAGTGTTGTATCATCCTTTTCAATGTTAAGAGATGCAGTTTTCTCTTCCTAGCGTTTTCGTTTCGTTTTAGTAATTGTTCGAAAATGATATGTGAAACACGAATTGGAACATTTGCTTTGTATCGTCAATTTGAGCCTGAATCGTTATATTTTTGAAATGTTAAATTTTGCCCATAGAAATACCAGATCGGTAAATTATATGTATATGCTTACGACATCTGACCCAAAGTTACATGCCAATGCATATCTCTTATGCTTAACACCTTCAGCTTCGCTGATTTTAAGCAAAATCCATGCATTTTTGATCTGTTTTGCACTTTTTATCGCTGAATCATCTGCATTCAGCTTGCCTTACTTTCAAGCGCATCGGTGTCTGAAACAGCTGACTAGCTACGGTCATGCAGGACAGACGTGAGCATTCCGTAAGAGTATTCGTTTCTTCATTCTTTGCGAATAACTGTATAAAATACACGAATCTGTTAAAGTCACTTGGGCTTTGTTTTATCAGTCATGTTTTGTTGGAGCCTTGCCTTGGAGTAGTATCGTTGAATTGGAGCCGGCGCGTTTTGCCGATACAGCGTGTAGATTGAAGGTTTGTCATTTGGCGAGTACATGTCGGCAAATCCATCACCTAGTCGCTCAGTCTAAAGCTCAAAACCTTGTATTCGATGTCATCCATGTGCGTATGGCACCAAAATTGTTTCCTACATGTGTAAGGATTCCTCCTTTTGCTCTTTCTAACCTGTAGCAACGAAAGCACTGATAGCCTCTAACATGTTTGCCTTTGTAAAGTGGGTCTTGTGAATACAGCAGACTTGGATGCTCTTTTAATACAGGATATTTTCTAGTTATGGTTTCTTACTGAAGAGTCCTTCTGCGTTCCAAAGCATAACTCTTAAAAGGTTTTGCTTTGGCTTCTTACATGTCCTTGTGTAGATTTCCACCCTCGTCTCATAGCCCGTAGTCGAGATGAGTGACCTCAGATAGTTTTGGATGGACTCTCGAGAAACCTCAAAGATCCAGCACCATCCCGATGTGCTCTTGAAGAGTGTGTAAATATTATTGGAATGCATTATACCATGGTTTGTTAGAGAGGGCCATACTGTCCTGGTTCATCTGACTTCAGCTCTATGTTTTCTTCAGGGTTGCCTCACCATGTGTCTAGTGTAGACACCATTCCTTGAATCACAGAAGGGTAGGGAATTTAATAGGGGTCCTACCCATAGCTAAAAGTCTGCTCAAAGGCATCAGGGTATGTCAACACGCCGGTGGGCCTTGAATACCGCATGTCTAGGGGCAGACGTGCGAGTCATTTGCAGTTCAGTCCGAGACCGCGATTAGCTCAGTTGGAGCTTCGTAAACATTGTTTATAGCCCCAGCCGATCCTGTCTCCCTTTTCATGCGAGGATTTCAAGCACACTGCATTCAGCACATCACACTAGACGCATCACATTGCCCTAATTGACACACTTATTTGATATAATCTACAGGATTATATTGGATATACGTGTGTAACACCTTGTACTAGATTTCTTCAAAACAGTTAAGCCAAAATGTGCGTTCATTTGAATAAGGAGTTTAAAACACTCCAGTGTTGTGTTATCACATTTGAATCACTTGTAAAATATGATTATAAGACGTACAGGAGTTTGACTCCTAAGTATACATTTTTAAAGTATACTGTGCTCATTTTTCATGCTCAGGGTACTTGCAGTCTATCAACTATTTAAAGCACAAAATATTTAACTATACAGTCATCATGTTTTGCTTCAGTTACATTTATATGCTTCTTGACCTTAAAGCAGAACACATGTATTACCTTCAAATTTGAATCAAAACAATGGTCCTAGGAAAAAAGCAATTAGTCCTAGTTTTTATCAAGAAAAAATGAAAAGCAATCTTAACATTTAAGTTTAGTTCAAATACAATACAACACAAACATCGTATCAATATCTTTTCGAGTCATAGCAACACCGTTTTCTTTGAAAAAATAAAACGAAAATCGGGGTCGCGAAAGTAGGTGACAAACGAAAAAGTTTCAGCTGACTATTTCACAAAGAATGTATCAAATAATTGCTAGAAGAAATTCTGCAACTTTTTAGAATGATGGAAACCATTTGCCCAACAGTTATTTAAAGGAAAGGCAAGTCAGAAAATCATTTAAATTCATCAGGTATATTTTACTTGCGTTACCCTAAAATCAAATTCCTACGTTTTTGTCTACATGGGGGAAATGTATTTTTTGATATAGCTCCAAAAACGGACAAAATGTGCCCTGTTTCTCTACTAAATGTAATGATCTACTTAAAGTCTTAAAATGAGGCAATGAAAAGTTCAGGTTTTGGTTTGTACCAAGAGACCATTCCCGTCTGTCGGCGTTTTGATATTGGAATTATTTTATAATTAAATAGTAAGCTATTGTGCTTTGATTCGACTGCGAAAACGGCTGAGCATTTTAAAAAAGATACTGTAATGCATTCATTTACTTTACAACATTTAAGTGCCTTGTTAATGCCGCGATTTAAGATTTATCATAATTCATTATTGTTATTTAGATGTCTATGGTAATTCTTTGTTCTTCGATCCGTAAAAAACTGTTGAGAATTTAACAATTACACCAATGCACATTTTTCTCATAATTTATATCATGATGTCATAATATGAGAAAACCATGTCAAGGTTTAAAAGACGATGTTACTTGCTAACTATCAAACCTCTGGAGAAGAAGATGCTTTTATATTTCTATATTTAAAGTCGAGTGAATATCTTGTACCTTGGCTGACATTGACCTAATTACCTACTTTCTGTTTTTAAAGCTAAATCTATATCATTTGGACCATGTAAACAGTTTTGCATTTAGATTTTAACTTCGACATTGGCTGACCTTGAATGTTTGTCAAGTTTAGCAAACTTAAATCCGAAGTTGTCATGACTGATCTCGAGTATGACCTTTTCCCTAACTTTCTTGTCTTAAAGTGCAATGATACTCAGATAAGCGATATAGGACATATCATGGCCCTTTGTTCAAGATATCCCTGTAAAACTGTATGCAAAACAAGTGGCCTCCCGGGTGGGGGTGGGGGGCTTATGTCACATGACAATGATGTGCTCATACAAGATGATGCTATATACCCAGAATCTTAGCTCTAGTTCTTGTGGTTTTGGAGCAGAAGAGACAACTGAAACCATATGAATAAATCTTAGAGGGCTTAAAGTTTAAAAAAGTTAGAAAAATTATACATGTAACGAACACAATGATGATCGAAACTATAAATGCAATCTAACGGTGCATGTTCCGAATAATCGTAGATTTCCGCTGTTTGTTAATAATATCGACAAAGCAAAAACAAATCTCTATAAACGTTTTCTATTTACCGGCCCCTAGCCATATATGTGCGAAACTTCGAAATAGGTCTAGCTACGCCAATAACTTTGCAGCCGTTCTTGTTCGTGCACCCTTGATATAGAAGAATAGCTCCGTCCCAAGTCGACCCCGTGGGTGTAGTGACTACAACCCTCGAGTTTGGCTCAGAATAATGCAAGTGCAGCCAAAGCTGTACTGGGATTTACGGGGGTATATCTACTTAAACCCTCAGAACAAGGTCACTTAACGGGGTGGCTACAACCCCGAGGTTCGTACTCCGGGAAAAATAAACTACCAAGTTGAAACTTTTAATGCATATCAAGTCTACATATTTATTTAAAATGTTTCAAGACAAATAGTATGTAGTTATTGAAATAATGTATTGTAAAATTATCAGCCCTACTAAAATACGTGGATCCACCAAGGGAACCTCTCCTCAGTTCTCTCAGAAAATTGCTGAGAAGACTCTTTGAAGTAGGCAAGGACAGAAAAGTGCCGCCTGTACAATGCAAGACAAATAAATTGCTAACCACGACCAGAACTAAATTATAATTTATATATGACAATACTTTTTTTAATATAACCAGTAGCTAAATTCTTGTTCGTTACTGGAATTTAACATGTAAATTTTACATAAATATATCAAAGATTTTATACACTTTAACATTAAACATGATATAGATCATTTCACGCTAAAGTTTAACAATAAAGGGAGGTAACTAAGACAAGACCATGGGTAAAGTGTTCGCGCTAAAAATCTACCGCTAGGTGTCTATGGTGATCGAATTCGCCAAAAGGTGATCGTCGCCTTAACAACATAAATACATATATATATGTATAAAATAATAAAAAATAAGATGTAAAATTACAGAAATAATTCCCATATAAAACATTAAAAAAACACCAAAATGTCCCAAAATCACAGCCACATTTTCAGTTATTGATTAAAAATCACATTTAGCTCAAGTTCATTGCAACCTTGACTTATGACCTTCTGAGCTGAAGGCAATCCATCGGTTAATGGCAAAAAGCATACAAAGTCTGATAATCTTTATACAGACCATGTTCTTCATTTATTTTTACCCTTAACCGTTTGTAACGGACGGTCACACAAAATGAATGTCCCCTCCCTATTCTGGAGGACACATAATTAAGTTTTGTATTGTCTGACTATCCAAACGCATTTCATAAACGTATGTAGAGCCAGTCATTTTTAATTTATAGTGTTCATTTATACAACATAAGAAAAATGTCTTTTTAGCGGTGTTCAGGGAGATTCTGAAACTTGGAATGGAGTATTTAGATGAAGATGAAGATGAAGATGAAGACGGTGGTGAAAGTGATCCATCAGAGGATTGAAATATTCTGATTTCGCTTGGTGAGATTTCACTATTGAAACACAAATTTAATCATAATACAATTTAAATGCCATTAGCCTCATAGTTACATAATCAATCAGTTACATGAAGCTGCACATTAACAAGCTTTTGTATTGTGTAAAAGTAATTATTTAAATATACGGTCTACTTTAGAAGTATTTTAGAACACGTGCTATTTTGCCATCGCCATCTACCTTTTAAGAAAGGCTTGTCAGAATTCCAACTGAAATTTGTAATAAGAGTTTGTTAATTTTGATAGGAAGTTGTTTAATAGCATTTCAGTTTAATTCAAACGGACATTGCTATAAAAAATGGTGTTCGTTACGCGTGAAATTGTGGTGTAACGATACATGTTGATTTTGCTGTATTTCACAAATCTTACATTTGAAATGTCATCATCCTCTGAGTCAGAATTATGGGCCTTAGTTTTGTCAAGACCAGCTTAGTAGACGTTTGTATCACTTGAAGGCACTTTTTAAGCTTGTTGCACGCTTTGCTATGAATTATTGGCTTGTCAAAGCTCGACAATATTTTGGGCACTTAAAATAAACAAACAGTCTTTCACATTCCATTTTATTTTTAATTGGTTAAATGTAAGCTTTTAAACTGGTACAATTCTCCAACATAAAACATACATTTTCAACCATTTCATTGTTTTCATTTTTCAGAGGGAACTGCTTAGGATTTATTCACAGGATCGAAGCAATTGCGATGCAATATGCACCACTGAAATTTGACAAAGCAACAGTCGTAACATTAATTTTGTCTTCAACTTTTCAAATGATTTATTAATTCAATGTTGATTTGAAAGGTAAATGCAAATTATATTATTGTAAGTGATTTATGATGAATTTTGTTTCAACAATATACCCTTTATACAAGCCTTTATTACGTATGTAACTCATATATGTGTTATATAGATATAGCCATTCTGAAAGTATTCGAATAGGTGTGTGACGGATCGTACATTCATAGATGATATGATGTAGAAGTTTTACAAGTATATAGTGAGATATTGTCAAGTATGTGCGTGATAGACATAAACATTTTATGAGCTTTTGTATCACGAAAACATACATTTTACGTTCATGTTTGGGAGATAGTTTCATTTATTGAGAAATTTGACTAAGAAAGTCTGTTAACAAGTGTTTCATAAATATAGCCAAGAGACTTATAAGTTAGTGTGTAACTCATAGACATTTTATAAATATGTGTATAGCAGATATATACATTTTATAAGTATCTTTTGTGTACAAGTACAACAGATATTTTTTTGTTTTAGTGTTAAGTATAACATATGTACACATGTATTGTGCTAGAAATACAGGCATTTCTTCACTCTGTACATATTGTACATTTGTATGTCACAGAAATAGAATATAATGGTATTATCATTATAGATGTGTTAATGATACATTCAAATGTGCGTGTATTACCATTATGCTTTTTTAAATCAACATGGCTCTATCAGCATCATAGTAGTACTTTGATCCTGCTATTGTTCGTTGGGTTCTGGTATAAAACAGTCACAAGATTAATTGGGAAATACAAAAATCTCTTAAACAGAGGGTATTTCAGTGAATTCGCACGGTTTTACTAAGAAATGTATTGCAAATGTATTTCAATCCGTATCAGAATCAAAGTTGTGCTTTATAGATAGATTTATTTGCATATATGCATATATACTATACATACATAACATCAGTCACATACCAAGCACAGAAATATCCCATTTTATATCACATCACAAACTAAATAAGCCTTACAATTATCACCATTAATAGTATCACAGAAATATTTCTTCTTTGATTAAAGCTTGTATATAACTATTACTTCAACAACTGATAGTATTTCTGTAGGAAAATTAATATAGAATCTATATGCAGGATAGCCAATCATTTCCAATGGCGTCCAAAAATGTAAAAATTATCTTAAAAATTATAAGTTATTTATTTTACAGGTTATTATTAATAATACAAATGGATAAGCCATAAATAATAATTTGCCAAAATCCCACTTTATCTCCTTTATTGGTCCCCGCAGAGAGTTCAAAATATCTGTACAATTGTGGTAAAAAGTATGTGTATCCATGTTATTTTTTATTTTTTGAACATAGAAATTGTCAGAACTATTTCTGGTTCTGTAACATTGAACTGATGTTAATTTCTGAAAATTGACATGAAGATCTTATGGATACTTATTGTAAGATATTTTATGGGCATGACTAGTCCTAATTGTTTGACTCTATCGTCTGCCCTAAGCATACCCAGGTTTGCAAATTCTTTATCTCTAAGAGATGTTCTAAGAGAATAGTCATGAATAAAGCTGACTATTTTATTATGACATATTTGAAGTCTTGTTTTTAGCTTAATAGATAATCCATTATACCAATAATAACATAAAGTGTTACGGAGGCTTTTATCAAGCACATTATTTTGCCTATAAAGAAATTTATGTCTTGAATTTACTTTCTTGGCTTTATCATTTATAGTTGTTTTTTCCGGACAGGTCATTGTCGATAACCTGACCTTAATATTTTACTTTCTTTTGAAAGATTGCATGTAACTGTAAACGACTTCACTTTCTTAAGTTTATGTTTAGTTGCATAAAGCACACAGTCACTCTGATCTACCAGATGAGGGGAAAGCTTGTTATAAATGAGCCATTTATTACAAGTCTGAAAATCAAGAGCAATAGTATTCAGTTTTTTTGTGAGAGAAAAGGATCGCACTGCCATCTGTGAATAATGACAATGTACAGTCTTTACTTATACTAATAGGCATATCATTTAAAGAAGTGGTTACTCAGATTAAACTGCCAAGTAGCTATTTCAAGCTGTATATTAAGTACTGTTATAAAATTGCAGACTATATTTCACTAGTGAATCTTACTGTGGCCATTCATTGAAAAACATACTGACTGATGGTTTTAGTGAAAATCTATGAACTTGGTGCATGCGACATTCATTTCGGTATTTGGCCTTGGTAAATGTCACCCTACTTTATCATCAGACTGATATCTGTAAGCTGATTTATATTGTTGACTTACTGTTTCACGTCTCAATGCTAGTTTTTCATCTGTAATCACGATATTAATATTCAAGAATTTTCTAAATAATTTTGATATTTTCTAAATTAAAAGAGACATTTCTTTCAAATGAACAGTTGATTAAAATGTATCTTTCTTGTGCGTCAATATTTAACCAGTCATTTGCTAATCTTAGCCAATAATTAAGTGCTATTTGTCAGTGCAGTATGATTTTTCTTAGACGTAATAAGCGTTCGAACACAGGAAATTAAATTACGGTTAAATACGGAGTATTCGTGAGCGCTAGATTAGTACATACGTGAAATACAGATGTTCATTTTAATTGTTATGCTTTTGAAAGAAAATAAACAATAAAAAAAATTACTGACATAATACATTGTATGTATTATGAGAATTGAAAGCGAAATATGAACATCAACGATGTTTTCAGTAATGCAATATTATTCTGAATTAATCTTACTAAACCTGAATGTGATTAACTTAAGTTTCGTTCAATGTAATAAATGTTCGAAAATAAAGTACTTGATTTGGCATTCTAATAGTTTTTCTTTATTTTACTTTCCTTACGTCTTATAAGTATATTATACTAAATGAGCTGCATACTGTATCTTTCTACGTCTCCATTTGTTTCTCCCTGGCCATTTTAAAATGACACCTTTTAAGGGAATAAAGCTGCTCTCTCTCAAATGTTGTTGAAAAAAATATGAATCTTTGAAATGCCTGAAATTCCATTTGTTTCTCCCTGGCCAATTTGAAATGACACTTTTTTAAGGGAATAAAGCTGCTGTCTCTCAAATTTTGTTGAAATAATTATTAATCTTCGAAATGCCTGAAATTAACATATTTCAGAAAGAATTATCAAATACAAAGGTTCCAGTATAAATTCATGTAAAGTATATCTGTGCTTTTAAAATTATTTGCTAGATCTACAAAAATGCTTTTGAAATTCCAATATTAACAAATACAGTAAAACTTCGTTAACTCGAGCATCGATAACTCGAGAATCCCGGATAACTCGAGGACTTCTGTCGGTCCCGGCCATTTTTCCTACATGTATATGTTTAACTAGAAATCATGAAGTGTAACCAAATCCACAATATTTTCAATAGATTTTAGTGTAGTTCTACATGTTATGATTTTGGATCATGAGGTCAGAGGTAAAGGTCACTGGGGTGGGTCGTAAAAGCTGAAAATCTTCTAAGCACCCGTTTATGGATTTGATCAAAAATGGTCTGAAGCACCAGTTTGATATATGGTTGTGCATGTTATAATTTTGGGTCGTATGGTCAAAGATCAAGGCCACATGGGTCTGAAAGTTTAAAATCATGTCCGCTCTTCATTTCCATAACCATAAGTTGTATTTTCATCAAACATGTCAGGAAGCATCGAGGTGAAATTATGTCGTGCATATTGTAAGTAGAAAATTGTTCTTGGTCTCCCCGCCACCACCCAAATCAGACTTCCACTCAAAGTGACTTTGACCATTGAACCACTGACATCAAATGCAATCAGACTCATTTATAGCTTATCAACAATAATCTTACCAAGTCATTAAATCCCATGGTCATTATGAATAGACCTTTGACCCCAAAAGGGACTTACCATTGCCTTGAGGAACTAGACTTCGTACTGATGCATCCCTAAGTCTGATGTAAATCCAACTTTGGATTTATGATATGAAGAGTAGACAAAATTTTCAACTTTCAGTCCCCTGTGACCTTGCCCTTTGAGCATATGACCTTAAACTATACTATGCACAACTACATTCCCTACTTATGCTTCAAATCAAGTTTTATTAAAATCCAACTAAGGGTTTAGGTGATGGAGAGCGGACAACATATTCAACTTTCAGACCCCTGTGACCCTAAACTTTAACTATTTGACCCCAAACTGCAATATGCACAACTACACTTCATACTGACACTTCCCTGAAAATCTTATGAAAATCAGACAAGGCATTTTGTGGATGAAGAGTGGGCAAGATTTCAACTCTCATGCCCCTGTGACCTTGACCTTTGCTTAAATTACCCCCAAATGGTAATATGCACTACTGGACTTCATGCTGATGCTTTCTACTAGGAGTAAAGGAGACGAAGATCGGACAATTTGTCAAAGTTTCAGGCACCTGTAACATTGGCCTTTGTTTATATGACCCAAATTGTAAAATGCACAACTAGACCTTTCCATAGAGTTGATGAAAATCCAACAAGGGGTTTTGGAGATAAAGAGCGGACAAATTTTTGTCCCATTTAAGGTCCCTGTGACCTTGACGTTTAAAGATATGACTCCAAATTATAATATGCACAACCAAGTTCTAACGAAGAATAGGAGTCTAGTACTGGTATTTCCTATGACCCATTGTCAAAATGACCGAAATTCGGTTGGAATATATGCGCTAAACTGAAACAACAATGACTATCGACAAAATTAAGAAGGAACGTTTATTTATAATGTATTTTACGCTTTTTTACACTGTATAGAGGGAGGACACACAAACAATAACAAATAAGCACTACCTTTTCAGATCAGCCTTGACGAGACAAAATTCTCAAAGGAAACCTGTCTGTTGTTTTAAAAACAGTTTCAATGACGAAAATTTCCCGAAAATGTCAGACATGATTTTTGGGATATAAGTAATTGCTATTTCGAACCTTTTAAACAACTTAATTATTTCTATACTTTTTGTGCATCCTTGAAATAAATGTTAGAAGTAGCTATAAGAAACATGTTCTTGGTTAAACAAAACCATGAAATAATCGCTAAATTTCATAGACATTGAAATACAAATATAATGAGAATAGATATCGATTTATATCGTGAGTCATTAAGTTAAACATTGGTTTTAGGTAGTATTTTAACGCTGGTAGCGACCAAGTCTATGTATTACCGAAATTTCTGATTTTTTGTCAAACTGTGACAATTGTTAATATATTTTTTTCAAAACAGTCAGCTGTACAATTTTCGAAAATGTCCTAAGTCTTAAGCCTAGGTCTAAACCGATATTTTCATTATCAACAGAATATTTCTTTTTAGACCACACACCGTTTGAACATCATAATGAACCACTGATACATGTATTATAGGGTAAACTGTTTTGTAATTTTGAAATTTGCGACTGTATATACGGTTTTTAATGGTGCAAATATTTTTAATGGCGACGACGTTAGCCGGAGCTGTTAAAACTGTTTTCGACCATTAAAACCGTATATACGGTCGCAAATGTTAAAATCACTAACTTGTTAACTACTTTCTAACGCACAATGTGTTTAAATGCGATAATTAAAACGCCGTTCGATTTTTGCAACTATACATACGTTCTTTGATAGTCGCAAATTTAAACGACGTAACCAATCAGAAACGACGTTACATTGGTTCCCTTTCGAAAAAGTGGTGTTATATTGCTTTGCAGCTGTCGGTCGGTAAATATTTGGTTTTCGCTTAATAACTTGAAAATGCGTTGATCTAGTCTCAATCTTGTTAGGCATATTGGTCATGGACTTAGATTTACCATATTGCTTTTGGGTTCACTGGATCAAAGATCAATGTCACAGTGACCTCGCATTAAAAACGTTTTCCGCTCAAGAACTCAAGATAGCTTTTGCCTAAATGTCTCAAACGTTGTAGGGACACTAGTCATGCACAGTTAATGAAGCATATTCATTTTGAGGTCACTGGGTAAAAGGTGAATGTCACAGTGACCTCGCATTTACAAACGGTTTCCGCTCAATAACTTTAAAAGACTATGACCCAGAGATCTCAAACTTGTTTGTGACATTGGTAATGGACAGTAAATGAACCCTATGCATTTTAAGAACACTTCACATTACCTCGCATGTAAATACGGTTTCTGCTCAATAACTTAAGGAGGCTCTGACCCAGAGGTCTCAGATTTTGCTGGGACATCGGTAATGGACAGTAAATGAACCTTATTGAATTTTGAGTCACAGGGTCAAAGGTCAAGGTCACAGAGACCTTGCATTTAAAAATTGTTTTCGCTCAATAACTTGAGAAAGCTTTTATCTATATGTCTAAAACTTGGTAGGGACATTGGCCATGGACAGTAGATGAACCCTATTGTTTTTGTTGTCACTTGATCAAAGATCGAGGTCACGGTGACCTTGTATTTAGACAATCGTTTCGGCTCAATAATTTGACAAAGTTTTGAATTACGATTTTCAGTCTTAACATGGTTACTGTTTATGAAGATAGGATGATCCCTATTGACATTGAGGTCACTTGATCAAAGGTCAAGGTCATACAGAGCTAGAACGCATTGGAACTTTTCAAGCTGACAGTCAGGATGAATTTGCTCAGCTACATGTACAAAGTGACAGGCATAACAAACTTTATCAAGAATTGAAGAAATGCAGAGACAGGTAATGCTTCTGAAGAAACGTAATAGAAAATACATTTTACTTTTTTGTGGCATTGAGGAGACAGTAAGGAAAATTTAAGCAAAAATTGAAAACCTTTTTCAAAGATCAGCTAGAAATTAATGGAGAAAGAGTTGAAAACACAGTTCATAAACAGACACAGAAATCCGTTTGATTAAGAAGGGCAAAACCTGTTATAATTTATCATTTGGAGACAGGGAGTTTATTCAAAGGAAGTGGTTCCAGTGCTAGTAAAGGGAAAATATACAAAGATCTTTGACTGACTTACCAACTGAAGTGAAGACACTAACTAAAATTGTTTTTGAAAAAACACAAGTCTCCCCCATGTCCCTGTCCCTACCAAATGCAAGAATCCACAATCTTTAAAATTAGGGGAATTTAGTTCTCTGTAGGAATAGTATTGTTATACTAGCTTATAACGTACTTTCGTTTTTGGATGCGGCAAGGTTTCTCCCGATGTTACACGAACATAACACAAGCGTACTTCTTGATATTGAACATATGTATAGTACAAATTATCCGAATTTGTCTTTTTATCACGGCAATTGTTCTGCTTTGATTTGGTCCAGAAACAAGATGCGAGGGGCTGTAGAGAAGGAATGGGGTAGAGTAAAATTGGATCGGCAAGAGGACGAGTAATCATAGTAGTCATCTGTTTTTCTTGCTCGAACCAAAGTCCTTTCTTTGTAACCATGTAGGACTGTATTCCAGAGAACATGACCAGTTGAAACTTGCGTTTTGGGCCATATAGGGACCTGCATACGCTAGTTGCTTACCTGGTAGTCGTTTGCGTACATTTACAGTTTACGATATAAGCGCAGTCCCATGCCATTAAATTTAGCACTGAATGTGTATTCTGCTTTCTCGCCAGATTCGTAATGTCCACTTATCTGACTCTTTTAGTTCGTCCATCACGTTCATTTTGAAAATTGTAATACATTACTGGTAAGTACTCTACAAGACTGCCTTGCAAATTTGAAGCCAAAAATACCGGTATTTGAAGATCATGCGAATATAATTAATGTTGTTGTGACAAACATCTTTCTATAGAGAAATCTAAATGATCCGATAGCTATATGTTCGGGTCGTACAGAGTCGTTTTCACCAGCTTCATGCCCAATTTTACCGAAACCAGCAAGGCAACATTTTCCTACAGTAGAAATAGACACATCCTCAAACAGTAGGTTGATACAAAATATATCAGAGACTGTGTCTGTGAATATGATGCCAGTAATTGTTTAGTTGTGCCTAACATTAGTGAAATACAAACACTAGACCTGTACACCATTATTTAATGACCACTTAGAAACAAACAGCAACAAGTAAGAGTTTACAGTTTAATATTGCACATGACCTACTTTAGAATAAAAAATGACTCATTCATACTGTTGCTTCTCCTGTGCTTGTATCGTTGTTCACCAGAACCATACTCAAATTAACAAATTTAACAGTTTTTATACAATCTTACAAATTAAACCTGTATCCAAACCTGTGTTCTTTTCACATTTATGCGCATTTTTTATACTTGATATTTGTCAAAGTTTAGAAACATGACTGTGTATAAAGAAATTATGTCATAACGGACAGATATGCCTGCTAAAACTTTTAAAGGTATTGTGAAATAAGACAAAAGTAAAAATCTCACAGCTTAAACAAAAACTTTAAGGCAAGTTTCATCAACAACCTTAAACTATCAAAGACAAACCTCTGTGGTCCCATATGCACGACCTTTTTCAAGGATAACATCACAAAATTTTACAAGACGGATAAAGCTGAGTAAATTCACACATTTTGTCCCTACATCACAAAGGTTAATTCTACAGGTGCAACAATAACTATGCATCTTAAAGTTGGAAGACTAACTGTAACAAAGATTAGGTACATTTGTAACAAGAGGGGCAAGATGGCCCTATATCGCTCACTTGTATATCAATTGTCAATAATACAAGGGGTCATGATTTTAACATAATTCGTATAGGTCCACTACACAATGCTTAGTAACATTCCAAATATCTAAGCTATGCCTGTGGGCATTGTGGTTTTTTGAAGTTTTCCCTATATAACCCTATACGAAATCAAGTGACCCCCTCCCCCCTCCCGGACTGGGTCAATTTTGATCCGATGGTCATAATTTGATGAAACTTGGTAGAGGTCAACTAGGCAATGCTACATACCAAATATCTAAACTCTAGGCCCTGTGGTTTCAGAAAAGAAGATTTTCAAAGTTTTTCCTATATAAGCCTTCGTAACACTAAGTGAACCCCCGCCTTCCGGGCTGAGTCAATTTTGACCCGGGGGTCATAATTTGAACAATCTTGATAGAGGTCCTCTAGGCAATGCTACATGCCAAATATCTAAGCTCTAGGCCTTGTGGTTTCAGAGAAGAAGATTTTTTAAGTTTTTCCTATTTGTTGCCATAGCAACCAGAGTTCTGAATGGAATGAAATTCTTTGAACAACTTTGATAGAGCTTCATGCAAGGAACATCCCTGCATAGTTTCATCAACATTGGCCTAGTGGTTTCAGAGGAGATGTCGTTTGAAGGAAATGATGGACGGACTGACGGACGACGGTCGCCGGACGGAATGCGATCCTAATAGCTCACTGTGCCAGGTGAGCTAAAAACGTGTACATTTTATTACAGTTTGTCTGTAGTTATCCCTCAGCAGAGTTATAAATCTTAGGGAAAATAAATTGTACGATGATGATTATGTACATGTGTACAAAATTTGAAAGTAATGCACAAATTTTGTCCAGGAAAGATATTGCCCCCCCCCACCCCCCCCACCCGAACACACACATCCCAACCCCACATAATTGATTGGTGGAGGGGTATGTTAATGTGATTATTGTAACAAATCTATACACAGAAAGTATATCTGAGAGACAATAAAACAAGTTAAGGGTCAAAGATATATTTTATCAAGGTCACAAAACAATGAAATTAATGCAGAATTTTTGTTAGTGTAACATAAAACATGCACTACTTTCCTATTAATGCAAAATAATAGGCCATTCATTGTTTGTTAAGTTTTCAGTCAGAGTTATAAAGAAAACAGATTCCATAGATACATGCTGCATCTCCATAAAAGAGAACACATTTCACATGTTTTATAACTATCCGAATGAAACCAAGAATTTAAGATGTTTATACTGTAAATCAAGATATTTTTGTGAGACAACATTTTGCAAACATTAAATATTTAAGCCATGTTAGCAAATTTCAAAACCTTTTAAACCTTATTTAAAGGCAAGATATGACAAGTGTGACTGCATTCTTTAGGACATGTGAACGTAGCGATTAATTTGCAATGGAGAAAGCTGAAATTGTCATTCATTGGTATCAATTTTTTAGCAGAAACCTAATTCAACATATTGTTATTCTACTTTTAAAGTGAATTTTAATCATGAATAATGTTTTAAGGATGTTGTACTTGGTTTAAAAAGTGAACAACATGGACCTGGGACTGCCATCCCCTGCTTCTCCACTACGTGAAAACTTGATTAAAGCCGAGTTAAACTGTTTAACAATATCACATTGAAAATGTATCAGTTAATTGTAAAATAAACTAATGTAATAAATTTGCAAGGATTCATTTTCATGAATATATAAACTTGTGTTGAAAGTCAAAATGTCTGATTTTGCCATTACCTCATGAGCAAACAGAATGAATTAAAGATAAATTTCATATTTCAAGAAAGAACTATGTTTGTAAAAACTTCTGTGTCACAAGTATTAAAGTTCAGTGCTGTAATCATGTAAGTCTTGACTTTGTCAGCAGAGTTAGTATAGCGATAGAAATAGAGATTATAATTAATGTATCTTTTTATACGTTCTATTCAACAAAGCTGCAGACATGCGAACATCCGTATTGGGTTGATTTTAATGTATATTCGAATATCCAATTTCTCAACTATGAGAAACATATTTCCGCGCTTTTACCGGTGATAGATAACCTTATCATCTCTCATCGCTGTCGGACTATTTTTACGTAAATTATAAGCAGTCAGCGCGTCACATAAAATCGAAAAATGACTGTAAAATTTTTATTTTTGAAATTAACATAGGGCTGTGGGTATTCATTTTCTTAGTTAGATCATTTTCTATCCATCGATCTCTAGCAGTTTTGAAGTCTAATTTGAAAGTTGATTTTCATTTTTTCATCCACATTCTGTATTTACACGTTTTTTCTTTGTTTTTGACGTATCTAAACCCTGGGGTGGGATTTCCTTATCCATAACTCATGAACATGTTAGATTCACTTTATCTCACGAATGTACATGGCAAAATTTACATTGGACATTCAGATTTTCTATCCCTATAACATCGTTACACAACGAATTGGCGTCAAAACTTAACACAAAGTCTTTCTAATGGATCTATTTATAAGATTTGTTCATCAAAAGTGCAGACATGCGAACGTCCGTACGAGTTGATTTTGACCTGTACATTCGAGTTGTCCAATATCCCTTGATTGTATATGGCAAAATGTACATTGGACATTCAGATTTTATATCGCTTTATCTTCGTCATATCATCGAATAGGCTCTAAAACTGATACAATCTTGATAGAGGCAGTTAAAGCCAATTCATTAAGATTGCACAGAAGCGAATATCCGTTCTGGCTGATTTTGACCTGTACATTCGAATGTCCAATATCCCTCGAATGTACATGCCAAAACGTACAATTGGACATTCAGATTTTCAATCCCTATTCCATTGTAACAGCACAAAATGAACTCAAAAACTTAACAAATAGCGGTTATAATGTTTCTATTTATAAGTTCTATTTATCAAAGTTGCATTCTGGCGAACATCCGTATTGGGTTGATTTTGACCTGTGCATTCGAATATCCAATATCCCTCGAATGTACAATGTACATTGGATATTCAGATTTTCTGTCCCTATATCTTCACCATATCATCAAAAACGTATGAAATAGAGGCATTAATGATTTTATTCATATAGCCAATTCATAAAGATTGCACAGACGCGACTATCCGTACTAGTTGAATTTTTTACTCTCTGGCTTTGTTTTGATAATCGGGCATTCATTGTTACTATAATATCTCATTACACGTGTATTGCTGTTTTATTAAACAACAAAGACAGTGAGATGTTTTTTATTTGTCACGTCAATGGTGGAAATGTCGAGTCATTTACTTTGGTAGCTTGCCACTACGTACAAAAAAGATCTTCTGTACTGTTGTGCTGCTTCCATTCAGTGGTCTTTGTGCACAGATTTGACTGTATAGCATA
>JAFMSR010000001.1:30566376-30585883 GCA_022818135.1 Saxidomus purpurata
TATGATTGTCTTGTATTTCAAACAATCAACATCTGCTAAATACAAAAAATAGTCATATTTCCAAAGAAGAAAAAAAAGGATGTATTAATTATCAATGTTCATGTTTGTCCGAATACTATTACAGTCTAATGCAGTAAACTACGTACTTCTTTCAGCCCTAATTTACACAGTTGTAAGGCCCCGGTTTTTTCTGCTGTATCCAGGTGTTGTTTGACATTTGAATTACCCATTGAAACCCGTTAAGTCTGCAAAATGCATGTAAAAATAAGATTTTTGACAATTTTATGTAAACAGGAAGTAGCCGGTGTTGAAGTAAACACGCATCGAATTG
The DNA here is from genome assembly GCA_022818135.1 of Saxidomus purpurata. Lineage (NCBI taxonomy): Eukaryota > Metazoa > Mollusca > Bivalvia > Venerida > Veneridae > Saxidomus > Saxidomus purpurata. Next base: position 30,566,708 of record JAFMSR010000001.1, read on the forward strand.
ATTAGTCCTGGTATGAGAAAAACGTTAAGCCTGTGCAAAGAAATGGCAGAAGCGATTCAACTTAATAAAACAAGGCGTCATGTATTGCTAACAGGACAACCAGGTTTACTTTTTAACAGTATGACACAGGATAAGCAACTGACATGTCAGGAATAATATTTTGCACATGTGTCACGAGAGCTATGCATAGAGAGCAAGAATTGTTGTTGCAATAACACTCAAATTCTGTTTTGAGTCAAAACAGAAGTCAGGTTATTAGGTTATATGCATATCTGAGTGTCACAGTACGGATCAGTTCACAATTGTGCTGAAACTGTGTAAGTGGCCAGATAGCTCAGTCAGTACAGCATTTAGTTTGAGTCTCGGTTGGCTTGCGCATTTTTATATTATGTGTCAAGTACCAGTAGTACAGTCCTGTATTGCGGACCTTTATATAGGTCAGTGCCAGTATATAGTTGTAAATTCCGATAGAGTAATGAAGGAATTGGTGTGCAGAAGGTATTACGAAAATCATTATTTGACCAGCTTCACAAGGCAATGTTACAGCACGTCAGCAGGAACTTGGTGCTTAAATTCACTTGATGCATCTTTATAATAAATCTGGGTGGCAGTCTTAGAGTATTGATTGTTAAGGGGGTCGGGGGAGGAAGAAACAGCTTGTCCTGTTATCAAAATTAACATTAAATGTAAAAATGTATGACCATATATGCCTGATATGGAATAATAACAGAATTCAGTGACAAAATCATTTAAATTGTACTAACATTACAGTGCAATAGTTATTTTGATAATTGACTTTATTGTCAGATATTGGGCCTAATGGTCTAGTTGTTGCTGGGATTGTTGTAAATGCCATATCAGAGCAATTGAAGTATGTCTTTGGGTACCTTATGCCACAAGTACAATTGATGCACTTAAGTCCACCTGTTGTGTGCAATATTGAGAAAATGTTTATTGTTGGATTCATTTTTCATTATAAATAAAAAAAATATAGTCTTTATATGACCAGATGTGTTATGTCATTTAGTATGCAAATAATGACTCCCATTGTCAGGCTCCGACAGCATTTTTTTCTTTGTTTGTTTGGATTAAATTCATGGATGTTCAATGTTTCAGGTGTTGGAAAGACAACTTTAGTTAAGAAAGTTTGTGACAAATTGGAGGATGAAAACTGGGACTGTCAAGGCTTTTACACTGAGGAGATTAGAGAAGATGGACAGAGGATTGGCTTTGATGTTGTTACGATGGATGATAAAAGGGGTCCACTTGCAAGAATTGTGGACAGGTGACTTTTGTTTCACTGACAGTAGTAATATTTTGAAAATTCAGTCCTATTATTTTCAGTATGGTAAGAGAAGCTGTTTAGATATTGTAGTTAGTAATCACTGAAGCAACTGCCAGTATATTGGAAATTTCATTTTTTTCAATCTGTCTACAAGTAGCATGGTAGACACATCTATAGGGATTGCTATGCCCAGCATCATCAGTCATCAGTGTTGCACTTTATGTTTCCATCTTGAGAAACACTTTAATCAAACTATCCTGAAAACTTGTAGGTATACTGGGTTGTGGACAGTAGAATGAACCATTTGTCATTAGCCAAAGTGTTACGGTCAGTGTGACCTTTGGTAAAAAAATTATTTTCAGTCTATAACCAAAGAATGGTTTTGCCCCAGATCTGCAAGCTTTTAAAGGAGCATGGTCATGAGTAGAAGATAACCTCTTTTGAATTTGATTTTGAGATCAGGTCCATAGTTTTCAATAAATAACTTGGCAGTTGTCAAGCTCAGCATCCTCAAACTTAATAGGGAAATAGATGACCCCAATCAATTGAAGATCAATCAGTCACAGGTCAAGGTCAGTGTGACATTGGACAGTTTCTGAACAATAACCTAACAACAGTTGCACATAGGTTATTCAAACTGTAGTAAAGACGTTTGTTTTGACCAGTAGATGACATATAGATTTTATTTTGTAAGAATCATGTATACTAATAGGAAACCGGATCAATTGCTTCAAAAAATGAATGTTTAATTCTAACATGAATCACGATTTCAACTCTATATACAAATAGTAGAAACATTATGTTATATTAGACCATATACAATGCGGGAACCGATATGCTGTAAACATGATGTCAGTTTGCGCCGCATGACGTTAAATGAGCGTTCGCGTAGAAAGTAACGCTTTGCATTTATTCACCTTTTGTAATATCTGGTCTTGTTAGAATCGAAAAAACACCCTTTTCAGCATTGTTATCATCTAATAAACAATCATTTGTCGTACTGATGCGCAGTTATTAACCACTCAGACCTTTGGCCTTTGTGGCTAATTACTGCGTATCAGTACTCCAAATCATTTTTTATTAAACGATGAACACCGCTGGAACGGTAAATAGATTATGTTTAAACAATATATATATGTTACCTGTATTCCAGAGATAATCCAGTAGCAGGAAGAAGTTACATGGTAGGAAGATACAATGTCAGATTACAGTCCTTCGAACAAGTGGCACTGCCATCTTTAGCAATAAAGGTAAATTGAATGACTGCTGCTGTGAATGTATTATCAGTTAATAATCCATGTGTCCTGTTATCACACGCAAAAATGGAAGAGCATTGCTGAACATCAAAGTGAACTAAATGATACAAGGACAAAAGTTACCTGTGTTGAAAACTCCTAGCATTGCTTCATTTTAGTAGCTAAGTCTAGGACAGTGCTCATGAGTGCATTGTTTCTGCAATGTTTATCTGTTAAAGCTGCTCGCTGTCAGATTTTGGTAAAAAAATAAAGTTCTTCAGACTGTATGAAAATAACATATTTCAGAACATATAGTCATATAAAAAGGTATACACGTATCTGTAAAATTGACATTAAACGCTACCAAATAATAAAGTGTTGCAAACGCTTTTGAAATTCCAATATAAACATATAATGTAGCAGTGCCGTAAAACCAACATTTTCAATCGATTTTCGCAAATTCCTAGCTAGATTATTACTTCTATTGTTGATTCTAACCTTAAGTTTTATATTTATGTTTGAGTGTATCAGTTTTGAAAATTTTTTCAACGGCAGCTTAGAGCAAGCGGCTTTAAATAAGTGACTACTAGTTGAAATAGATTTAGTATTGTATGTGTTTGAATCATAATACCCATGAATTTGATAGACAGAAGACTGTGCAAGAGCATTCAGTAAGAGCATTCATAAAATTTATTTGTCATTTAAAATATCTGAGGACAAATGCTTAATAGGAATGTACATTCTACATCCATCATTGTTACATTTACAAGAACCTTTTGGCTAGCATACTGGTAGTCCTACATACCTAAAAAAGCTCTTTTATAGTTCTATCTTGCCTAAGAGGCATAGAAAATTATTAAATACATGACTAGAAACCATTGCTCAGCAATTGTTTATGACCACCAGGGTAGAGAACCCTGTCTTGTCTTGTAGTCATAATGACAAACTTTTGTTACCTCCCCTGTAAAGCAGTGATGTTTCCACACCTGTTGTGCAGCTGTAAAACCTTTTTGTGCATTTCATGGAACTGCATAATTACGTTGCCTGTTGATTTTTGACAAGTCTATGTATGTTACATGTATTCACTGTTGGCATCATCATATTCACTGATATGATTCACTGATCTTACATGATACTATTACTGAAGCATTATTTGTGATAGTCTTTCTTTTGACTTTATAGCATATACTCTTGCAAATTTGTATACTTCATCAAGTAATTTGTGCACGTTCTTCAAATGTTGGTTAGAATAATTTGATATCTATAATAAGAGTGTCTATTTGTTTTGAAATTAATAGATTGTAACAGATTGTCATTGTCAGACACCCACAGTTGTAGACTCTGCTACACTCCATACATCACTTAACAACCGTGGGTGTCCGACAATGACAGATTGTATGTTTATTGTCTCTTTAAAAGATATGTTAGTTTTTAAATTATTGAAATATGTTACCCTCAGGGGTCAAGTTTTTACCACAATCCTATAGAAAACTCAGGTGGCATGTAATGTGTTAAGTTAATTTGCTGAAGGAATATTTTATGTAACTTGGGGAGTGCTCAAGATTAGGCTGATGTAATGCCCAGTAAACATTTGTACAGTTCCCCATAGAGATAAAAGTCAAAACATAAGTCTTGGTATACAATAAAACATGGTAGTAAAACAGAAAGAGGTTTTTGCCCTTTTGAATTTATAAGCCATGTTTGAAAAGAGCTAAAGTATATTAGCTGAACTTTAGTTTATACTAATTTATTTATTCTCGATTGCGAAACAAGTTCTTACAACTTATACTAATCGCTCTCGAGACTCATTCCAGACGGAATCAACCTTGAAGAGAGAAAAGCAATGTGGAATTATTTGTGTCTTGCCTAAGGACACAACCGGCATGGCATGGTAGGGATGGAACCCGGGGCTCTTCGATCCTGAGGCAAAAGCACTACTACTGCGCCATGGTGGCTCCACTATTAGCTGAAGCATTTACTTGACTGTGAATCAAGGGTCACAAGTTTAACATCCCCTACACATCTAACTAAAATGGCCCACAGTTCTTTAAATCAGGCTTCAATTGGAGGTTCTATATTAACTGGATTTATCTTTAGTACCATGTAGTTGACTGTAAAAATCTTACATTATGCACTAGCAGGCTTCTTGTATCCTTTCCTATATTAAAAACCTTGTTCAAACAGTACATGTGATTACGAAGTTTCACACTATTACATTTCAGCCATCAGAATATACCAGAGTTATAGTGATAGATGAGATAGGTAAGATGGAACTGTTTAGCAGACTCTTTACACAGACCGTAAAAGACTTGATCAACCACCCCAAAACTACAGTGTTTGCTACAATACCTATCAAAGCCAACCCATTTGTGGAGGAGATAAGGAACAGAGATGACGTACAGCTTTATACAGTAAGTTCTGCTATAGAATTTACTTTGTCACACATGCTGCTTCACTCTTATTCTGCCAAATTTCTTAAATAGACTCGCCCATCTTTTAGTTTGGACCGTACCATTTATTGTTAAAAGGGGTGTTCACTGAAAATTTACTGAGTGAGTAGCAGTGTAGATCATTCGCAGGCTAGTCATGATCTGCACTACATGGCAATAGTAGAACCAAAAGTTGCCCACAGGTTATAGGCTAAACATGGTCAACAGTCATTTATAATTATGCTGTCCAATGTCCCTGAACAACACCTCCCAAGAGCAACAACCTCTCTAAAAAGACACACATTTTCTTTTCCGCTCAGTCACTTATATGAGGAATCAACCTTTCCAGACCAACAACTCTCTACAACAAAAACTTTTTAGTGTTCTCAAGGGTTTTTGCGCCTGAGAGGTTACACTGTACAATAGTTGTTACACTGGACACTAACTGCTAAGCAGAGTCCATTTAATGCAGACGGTGTTAGATACAGATAAAGAGTACAAGATGTACTTTTAAAAATTACCAAATTGTAATGGATAATGGCACATTAAACAAGAGTAAATTGTTGAAAAAGTAAGGATGCTACAAGCATAGGAGTATGTGACTTTTCCTCATCCTAGGGTAATTAGAACTGTTCATAGAATGTTCCAAGTCATTTTGTACTACTAATATTGTAATACAGTCCAACCTCCGTAAACTGCACCTCCCTGTAGCAACGGCCTCCAAAGACACACATTTTCCTTCCCTTTGTGCCAATTATATAAGGAATCAACCTCTTCAGAACAGCACCTCTCTAAAACAAACACATTTCTGTGTGCCCAGGGGTGTTTGCTCCTTTCTGTGTGTTTTCAAAATCTAGATTTTTTTTGTTTAATTACCAACATTTTTATGCCCCGGAAGGGAGGCATATTAAAATCGCACCGTCTGTCCGTCTGTCCGTCCGTCCGTCTGTCCGTCCGTCCGTGCGTCCCCACTTACAAATTCGTGTCCGGACTGTAACTCTGTCATGCATTGAAGGATTTTAAAATAACTTGGCACACATGTCTAGCACATCAAGACGACGTGTCGCGTGCAAGACCCACATCCCTACCTCAAAGGTGAAGGTCACACTTGGAGTATGAAGGTTATGGATTCCTCTATATATGCACACATTCGTGTCCGGACTGTAACTTTGTCATGCATTGAAGGATTTTAAAATAACTAGGCACACATGTCTAGCACATCAAGACGACGTGTCGCGTGCAAGACCCACATGCCTACCACAAAGGTCAAGGTCACACTTAGAATTTATAGGTAATGGAATCCTGTATATATGCATACATTTGTGTCCGGACTATAACTTTATTATGCTTTGAAGATTTTAAAATAACTTGGCAAAAATGTCTAGCACATCAAGCGGATGTGTCCAGGCAAGACCCAAGTCCCTACCTCAAAGGTCAAGGTCACACTTAGTGTTTAAAGTAATGGAATACTGTATGCATGATTACTCTGTCATGCATGGAAGGATTTTAAAATTACATAGCACATTTATTGAGCACATGGAGAGGACACAGACTGTGAGGCACCTCTTTCGGGGGCATTCGTCACTTGTGAGGGACAGCTCTTGTTTTAAAATTACTAACCAGTGTGCTGACTGCTGTTTGATAAACAAATTCAACATTACATAATTTCATAATTTCAATTTGTAGACCTTGTCGAAACCGATAATGTGTTGAACTTATGACTGTTGTTTTGAAGAGGTTACGTAAAGTATTAATACCTATGTAATTAGTTAGTGGATATATAAATCATGGACTTTACTGACTGGGTAATAGGCAACTTATAGGGTGTAACACATGGAAGAAAATTGAGGTTAAGTTCCAGTTTAATATTCTGGTATTAATAACGATTTATCCCAAAGTGCTGAAAGATGTTATTCAAAATTTAAACTTTTCAGCTGTTAAATCATTCTGAAAACTTGGTGTATTAGATTCATAAAACTTGACTGTGTCATTTAAAGCAATAACTCTCAAGTGAGCACCATGGTCTTGTGTTCTTTCGTAATATGTAAACAATTTAGGACAAACTTATGTGGCAATCAGTTGTAATAACCATGGAAACCATTTTCAAATCAGTATTTAAAAAGCTTGGGTAGACCTTTTTTCTTGGGTTGATTATAATGTGCATATGAAACATACAGATGTAGATTCAATATGTCAAAGGTCAAAGATACATTGATCTCTCTTTGGTCTTAGAAATGTCATGGAATGGTTTACTGATTATAGCTTTAGAATGATTTACTAACTTCAGAAATGTGAAAACCAGTCTTGCACTAAATTTAGATATACATTTATTTTGTGTCTTCAGGTGACTAAAGAGAACAGGAATCATCTAGTCAGTGAGGTTGTAGATGCTGTGAAAGACTCCCTGGAATGTTACGGGACTTGAAACATTCTGTCTTATATAAAAAGACACTGTAAAATGACGCTTACTGCAGCGTGTGTTCATACACTTCATTAAATACCTTCATTCATTTATTTTCCCTGGGTATTGCATCGACATAACATGAAGCCTACATAGTCATTGTATACACTTGAGTATTGGTGTGAGCTTGTCCATATTTTTTATGTTCAGTTGACAACTTTGGCATGTACAATGGAGGTATCCTGTCTTGTATGGCAGGTAAAACAAAGTGCTGCTTTTACAAAAATAAAACTACGGTCTTTGTGTACATTTCATTTTTGTTTTTGTATCCTACTATTTTGACAAAACTAACGTTCCGGGTAAACCAGAACATAAGAAAGTCAGAAACATAGAAAAAAAGAGCTTGTACAGTTTTAGAATTGTTGCCTATGATTTCTGATGTCTTGAAGTTTAGAATTGTTACCTATGATTTCTGATGTCTTGAAAAAAAATTTCTTGTTATTTGCATATTTCAGCATTGGATTCTGAGCATATTGTGTAAATTCTAATTTTGTTACAAGAATTTGAATGTAAGAATTCAAATACTTTTGATGATTCATAAGCAGTACTTCACAAGCCAAGTTGATGAAGACCCAACAGCCAGATACTCTTGCCTAATCCTGAACCCGTCCCACAGTTTAATTCAACGCAAACCATTGGATTGAGGCAATAACAAACCATACTCCTCATCTCATATGACACCAGTACTGGTTTTTCCAGGAAGCAGACTCGAGAGTGACTCCATAAGCTACAACCTTTCTCAATAACGGCAACCAATCATAGGAAGTACATTATCTGTAATAAGTATACCTTACAAGAACTGGCTACTAGAATCAAAGTTAAGCTGAACTGAAACGTAAACGGCAGAAGTCTAACAGACTTAATTGCACTTATAATGGTTGTTATTCTCATATTCTAAACTATTAACACCATTGTCGTCTGCTTTATTGAAGTTATTGTCCAACTTTATGGTTAATCTCTCACACAATGTAACTTTTTCGTTTAAGTGTGACTTAGTTCATTTATAGGTTTATTAATCCGAGATTATATCAGTTTAATTACAGATATAGAAATTGTTTTTCGTAACAATATATTTGGTTAGGAATTACCGTCCAAAATATGTATATCATAGTTGTGTAATGGTCAAACTGATTAGTTCAAATGTGTCAATTTGTAGGACTTTCAATCCTTTCTTAATGTACCTTACCATCAGAGTATTTCTCGCATATTTTAGTTTGAGACTACACTTATACAGGTTTTTCTTTGTTCCGTCCCTTCTGATTTCATCCCATTGTTCACCCATATATACTTACTAGGACCAAACTTGCTACATAGGTAAGTCATAGATGGAGGAATGTTACAAATACATTTTAGACCTCTGGGCACACCTTAATCAATTTAAAACTTTAATTTGATGTTTGTCATGGTAACGAGACGAAGAACTAATGTTCCAGCTGCACTATCTCATAGACAAGATCACACTCGGGGACATGACTGGTTTTTTGTGTCTGCTCTGTATCACCTAAACCCCTTGAAGAATTTTCATGAGACTTGTGTCAAATGGTCATCTCATTAAGAGGATATACAGAACCCATGTTCAAACCATGCAAGTTCAAGGTCACACTTAAGGGTCAAAGGTCATGAGACAATGTCTCTTAAACCCGTTGAAGGATTTTCATGAGACAAGATGCAGAACCTGCATATATTAGATGAAGATCAGATGGAGGAGTCAAAGGTCATATGAAATGTTTATATCAGTTTAAGGCTGACAGCTCTGGACAAATTTTGACAATGGTGCCTTAGTCCATCCACCTGTTTATCATACTGCTTTATGTTATAATACTCCAGTATTTCAGTCATATGACCACATTTTGGCAGAGCTCTGTTAGTTATAAGAACTTAAAGGTGCTGTGTGTAGTGTTTTGGCTGATCTTGTTACCATAGTTATGTCTGCTGGCCAAACTTTCATCTTGTGAGCATGGGGCCTTAGAAGGTTACCTAGCTTTTTGTGCTGGCCAACTTTGTTGTGTTCAGATGATGGAAGTTTTTCACAACTGGTCGTGCAGACTTTTTGCCTTTGTCAGTACCTTTTTGCCTTTGTCAGTGCCTTTTTGCCTTTGTTAGTGCCTTTTTTGCCTTTATCAGTGCCTTTGTGCCTTTGTCAGTGCTTTTCCCCCTTTATTAGTGCCTTTTTTGCCTTTGTCAGTGCCTTTTTGCCTTTGTCAGTGCTTTTCCCCCTTTATCGGTGCCTTTTTGCCTTTGTCAGTGCTTTTTTTGCCTTTGTCAGTGCCTTTTGCCTTTGTCAGTGCCTTTTTTGCCTTTATCAGTGCATTTGTGCCTTTGTCAGTGCTTTTCCCCCTTTATTAGTGCCTTTTTGCCTTTGTCAGTGCCTTTTTTGCCTTTGTCAGTGCCTTTTTGCCTTTGTCAGTGCTTTCCCCCTTTATCGGTGCCTTTTTGCCTTTGTCAGTGCCTTTTTGCCTTTGTCAGTGCTTTCCCCCCTTTATCGGTGCCTTTTTGCCTTTGTCAGTGCTTTTTTTGCCTTTGTCAGTGCCTTTTGCCTTTGTCAGTGCCTTTTTTGCCTTTGTCAGTGCCTTTTTGCCTTTGTCAGTGCTTTCCCCCTTTATCGGTGCCTTTTTGCCTTTGTCAGTGCCTTTTCCCCCTTTATTAGTGCCTTTTTGCCTTTGTCAGTGCCTTTTTTGCCTTTGTCAGTGCCTTTTTGCCTTTGTCAGTGCTTTCCCCCTTTATCGGTGCCTTTTTGCCTTTGTCAGTGCCTTTTTTGCCTTTGTCAGTGCCTTTTTGCCTTTGTCAGTGCTTTCCCCCCTTTATCGGTGCCTTTTTGCCTTTGTCAGTGCTTTTTTTGCCTTTGTCAGTGCCTTTTGCCTTTGTAAGTGCCTTTTTTGCCTTTATCAGTGCGTTTGTGCCTTTGTCAGTGCTTTTCCCCCTTTATTAGTGCCTTTTTGCCTTTGTCAGTGCTTTTTTTGCCTTTAACAGTGCATTTTTGCCTTTGTCAGTGCCTTTTTGCCTTTGTCAGTGCTTTTCCCCCTTTATCGGTGCCTTTTTGCCTTTGTCAGTGCTTTTTTGCCTTTGTCAGTGCCTTTTGCCTTTGTCAGTGCCTTTTTGCCTTTGTCAGTGCCCTTTTTTGCCTTTATAGGTGCCTTTTTGCCTTTGTCAGTGACTTTTTGCCTTTGTTAGCGCCCTTTTTTGCCAATGTTGACAGTGTTGTGCAATTATGCATGAATAAATATCTCTGTTCAGCATGAAGTGTTTGAAAGTTTGATTTCTGGTTCTTACTTCTATTAATTGGCTAAATAAAGCTGTCCAATGCAGTCACTGTCATTAACTCTGCTTATAAATATGCATGTATCTACAATATTATATCTGCCAGCCTATTGCGAAGTTTCAGTTTGATCCTCTGTGTCTTGTTCATCCTTAACATGTTTCAAGTGGGGAAGTTGTCTAGCACATGTTTCAAGTGGGGAAGTTGTCTAGCACATGTTTTAAGTGGGGAAGTTGTCTAGCACATTCTTATGATACACTCGGAGCTAGAGAGAGGGAGAGAGCTACAGTTTTTGAACAGTATATAAACAGGACGGGTAACTCCAGAGTAAATCCATGCATCTGATAAGAAATATGTCATGAATGTTGTATTCTAGTGTATTCAGTGAAGTCGACAACAGCTAGCTACATGTTTCCAAATACTTCTGCTATCCCTGCTAAAAGTGTCTGCTATCCCTGCTAAAAGTGTCTGCTATCCCTGCTAAAAGTGTTAGCTGGAAAATATTTAGCAGGCTTATTGTCTGTGTTAACAACTCAATATGAAAATAATTTGCCTTAAAATAGCACACTTTGGGCTTGTTTTCAAGTTACAAGTAACGTAGAAGTGTAGACAATAATCTACCTTGTACGGTATTACCAACCTTAATCTTTCGACGTCAGTCATGATAAACATATGGTATTTTTATTTTGAATCATGAATTAATACGTAAATGGAAAACCGCACCATTCCTAGTTTACTTCAGTTAATGATCTGACGTCATCAGGACGCCGACCTTGTACTGCAATTATTGAAGTCATGGTCTACGTTTGATCCGTTCCCAATAGATGTTTACATGTCTTTCGGCAACAAACAAAATCACACGTGTAGATGAAGTAACCATTTCTATAGCAAATTCTTTTTAAAGGTCCATTACTAAGACCAAATTGAATTTTCTTTTAACTCTGGCATTTTAACGGTCGTCTTATAAACGTATATAACGTTAGTGGTTTGTACTTGTTTAACTCATCTTTGAATAAGGCTGTATGCAATATGTACAAGTTAGCCTTCAGTTGCCTTGGCAACGAAAACTTATATTGTCTTGCTGGATTGTGTTGCCGGGATCCTTGGTCACAAGGCTTGCCTGTATCTGAGCTTATACGAATCTGAGATATTAGTGATATCATAGATTCGACTAATTAACTATTACTGTACATATATATGTATTATTTAGACTTTATCGTTGGTACCGATTTCAGAACGACCAACGTCCCCGGCAAAAGGATTAGTTATATATAAATTTGGTAGGACAAGGCCAAGGCAACCGGGCGCTCACATATACATATTGCAACATATATACAACCTTATTCAAAGATGAGCTTAAACAAGTTATAAACTTTACGAATCACTAACGTTATATACGTTTTTACGCAAAATTTAGATAGAATTTGCTATAGAAATGGTATATCCGGAGACATAATTTCTCTTTTACAGGGTCGGTAATATCGTATTATCTAACCTATGACTTTGTTTTTAAAGAGATGAAAGAATTCCCCAGAATGTCAAATTCACAAAACGTTTAATACGAGTCCACATGTTAGTATACGTCACGAATGGACGGGAACAAATAAAACTCTCCCCTTTGAGGACGTTCACAAGATTCGATTGTTTCGTGAACAAACAACATTTGAAAACAATAATAATTAATTACTGGTTATTTATTAAATAAAAAATCACAAGCAAACTGTTTTCCTGAAGAGAACAAAAAAGCGGCTCTGCCTTGACCTTGCTATCCTCTTTGGGAAATGACATAGTCCTGGTCCAGGAGTAGTTTGTTTTTCAGTCGAATTAAATCTGCGTGAACTGCAAAACGTTAATCTCTTATTGTTCATACGGCAGTAGTTAAAAGATCAACGTCTAATTCATACGGGGATTACACTGCTCTCTGGTATAAAAGGGGGATTTAACGTGGTCAAGATTTCAGTCCGCCACAGATGCAACTACTATATATAGTTCGTAGTTTCGTGATGTGCTTTGCGAACGCTGCAGGATATTAAACATCAAATTCAGCGATATACTACTTTTTTCTCTTGAAATCTGCCAAAAATAATACGTTGGGATGCTTGCAATGATGGCGTCACCGAGATTCTCAGATTTCAAGGACTACGAGGTGATGTTTAAAAAACATGTTCATGACAATTTGTTACTCAACAGTGATTTACGATTACTAGATGAAATGAAAAAGTCAAAACTACGGGAACTTAAAAGAGACAAGGACGTGTTTAAAAACCGGTATCAGTACAGCAAAAATAAATCAGTCCGGGCCTTACCGGACATGTACTACACAAGACAGGCAACGCCGAGAGCAACTCCAAAACCATCTTTTGTTGTTTGCAAAACTTCCCCTTGCTCTTTAAAGACTTGGAACAATATGACAGATTTAACAAAAGAAAGGGTAGACGTTTATAGAACAGATGTTCTCCAGACTCCAGAGGCAGAAGTGTCGTTTAGAAAGAAATTTGCAAATAACTCCAAGTCAGAAGAAAATGTACGTGAAATATCAACGATGCCGCCCCAAAGAAGTCGGGGGTCACTTGCGTTGTTAAGGAGCCATTCGTCAATAACGAAATCGCCCCGCGAGGTTGTAAGCGTTAAAAATACTGACGAAGAAGCAGACGACTTTCATTTACCAGATTTCCGGCAGCGCTCTTGTACAATGCCAAGTTATTGCTACAACTCGAAAGGAACAAATAAAGTCGGAAAGAAAGACACCGTGATGGTCAGTAAATTTGCTTGTGATAGAAAATCACAACATGAAACTATTTTAAATGAAAATTCTCCAGAACATCATCCTGTAGACGAGGAGAAAATTCAGTCCTGTCTATCGCAATCGAACGCCATCGTCAATGGCCACGGACCTGAAAATGGCGCGCATTCTTCAGATTCTACAGAGAATGTACCGAAAGTATCATTTGATCTAAGCAACCAAGACCAACGTGGGGGTTTCAGACTTCAAAGGACAAAATCGTTTAGCATTAACGGGGACACAAGCAGCACAAACATGTTCCGCAGGAGAAGCTGCACGTCAGAAAGTTCGAAAATCAAACCGAAAGATGTCAGAAAACTGCTTGTTAAGAGGGAAAGTGTAAGCTTAAATAAATTAGACATGGCCGTTCGTAGACAAAGCCTTTTCGAGAAACTCGTTACCACAAACATGTCCTTAGCAGCAGACGACTCGGAGGAAGAGCGGTTTAGCAGCTTGGAAGACGTACAGTCCTGTAGATATCTGAGGGTCCCCGGACAAGACATTAACGGTAGCCAGGACTTGAGTCTTGAAAACTTAACTTTCGCACAAGATGACTAATTCTAAAGTGTATATATATATATCCGATTAAAAGTGCAAACTATTAATGAATATTTATTTAAGTACTGTAGTGCAATTTTTTATAGCTGTTCTGAACCTATAGGAGAGAATGCGGTATCCGATTCTGGAGTCACGCATCTAAAATGTAACAGAGAAAACGCCGCAAGGATTTTGTTTTAAAAATCTTATATGAAATAAATGTAAATATGTTTTATTGTTTGTCCCAACAGTATTTTCCTTTTCAGTTAAAGCCCTGTTTTCTTTTTTGTTTCCCTTCCACTTCATTATCGTTTTGTCCCTGTAGAGTATTCATTCATAGCATTACATTTCTCTTCTTCAATTCCTTAATATGATTAAAAGCTATTTTAATTACATAAGATTGAAAATTTTACACTGTCCTTGGCTTATACTTCGAAATATAACATTCATTGTCAAGAGAAATGAATGACTAAATTCCTGTACAATTATAAAAAGTGTTGTCGACTTCATTAGGTCGGTTGAAACTTTTTACAGTCATATACATGTATATCTACTGACTCATCTTGACATCCTTTTTACGAAATCTGAAAATAGAATAATATTATTGTCTATACAACTTACTATGAAAGCAGATCTTCGTATCAATATTTAAGAAACATACAGGAACAGGAAAGATGATCTGCAATAGTATTGAACTTAAATTTGTCTTCAAAATAGGCATAATGACATTAGCTTTTCGCCAAGAAAGATGCTGAAAATACAGTTAGATCCTATGAAAGCATGTTAGAAATGAATTCTACTCTAGTGAGTTATTTTCCTTATTGACAGTTGTGAATAAAAATACACCAAAAAGAAAGGGCGGGTTTTCATTTTCTGACTAGGATAGTCAAAATAGATTTTCACAGATTTTCTCTATATTCAATAGTGATAAAACTGTTATACGGATTCATGTATTTCGGTTATAATTTTAGCAATGCTCATTTTTCTACGAATACATATCCGTGATTAAAATTGTTTTCTTAAAATTATTATGGTCAATTTGAAGAGTAATATGATATATCACTCTAAACATATTTCTATAAACAATAATTGAAACAGATTTTTTTTTTATCAAACATGCAGTTAAATTAATTTTCTGTTAAATGCACTACCGAAATGAGCTTACCCACATAATTTATTTGTCCTCTACCCAGTCGATCCCCTTGTCTGACAAGTTCTTCGACCTCAGTCATATTTAACTTTTCCCCCATGCTCGTGAGCACGTGCCGCAGTTGAAGGGTACTCACGAAGCCGTTGTTGTCATAGTCGAACGCTCTGCATTAAACAGAAGGTAATATTCCCGCAATGTTCAGTGTTAATAAGCCAAAATATTGAAAAATATTCCATTACTCTGGCTTTATTTAAACAAAATTACGCCACTTTGATGCACGTGTATGGCGTGAATTTATAGTGTTTATGAATTTGAGAGGGAAACGTCTGAGAAGTCTATGGGCTTTACTTCTTCACTATAATATCCGTCTTACATTTTATCAAAAATATCCCCCGTTTCCCCTGTTTTCATTACATATTTCAATATAAATAGACTGTCTCTTTATTTTTATATACGTACTTCTTAGCTGATTATGGATTGATACTGGTAATGTCATGGCTTACAACGCGTTGCAGTTGGCTTTGCCCGCTCGCTATTTTAGCGATCAATAAAATTACAATCTTACGTCACACAAAGGCGAATCTGAAACTATTAATAGAGCATGTAGATATCGGTTAACTCCTCCCCTCCGTTCTTTCATTGAAAAGGTCAAATAGGGGCGCATACGATCAGTCTTTATTTGATTCTGACGTTACGTTCCACGTTGGAAAGAAAAATTTTAAGTCATAACAGAAGCAGTATCGGATAAAGTATATATTAAAGTGCCATTTGGTAAATCGGCGGAGCCAGGTGTACACTAATTGATGAAACTTTCCCAAAACTTAATGAAATAAACTATGGAAGTTTTATTGCGTACCTCAACGAATAGCCCAACTAATTGCACGCAAGTGCTTTTTGCTACATACGATGGCCGCCCTTCGCAAAGGCAGACTAGATGTAATATCAGTTTGTAAAATTGTTCTGTCTTGCAGTCGAAATATTGAGGCTACTCCACAAGGTAACACATGTGCATAAAAATAAAAATAAAACACATTAACAGCGCACTTTTAAAGTAAGCAAGATTAAAATGTTATCCCAATACTGCAAATAGATCTAAAATGTCTGGGCTAGGTAAAACAGGACTTTCGTACAATATTTATTCGTTTTAATTTTTTGCCCTCAACATTTCGGCTAGCCTGCGGACAACCTGGACCCGGGACAGAAAAGCCGCTTGTCTGACAGCAGAAAGTCCTGTGCCAGACATGTCGGACCCCCTCTGTACTCATGGGTTGGACATATACAGCAGCGTCCAATAGTCTAATTAATTTGGTGTTTCAGTGAGACCCCTTTCACAGATCTGTTATTTATAACTAGAAGGTGAACAACTTGAAAATATCAGCCTATAAAATCGGTTTGCCTTCGAAGTCGAAATAGTTAGACTAGCACTCTACCAAGTTCTCATATATATGTACAAATGTACATTAAATGTTGACTTTCCGAGAGCTTCTTAATTGTGATTTTACCGATAGCCATTTGAAAAACAATAACACTGAACATAAATTAGTACGCATGAGTATATCCAGGATATATAATATTATTGTGTATATTTTACTTCAGTGACACTGATGACACAGCGGTCAGTGCAAAACAAAATGTTTCACTACGACTGTCGTTTTCCCGCAGATTCTTTAAATATGTTTTCTTTATCATTCGTCGAATGTTTCTTCTTCAAAATGTGAAAAAAGCCGAAATAAATTTACAAAGTTTTGAGTAATCGTGTAACTCTGCAGTCATGTGTCCAACATTTCGCTCATGTATGGCTACGGGCGGTAAATTGGATTGGTCAGGCAGGATGCAGTATCCAACACTCATCTACAGATTTTTATATTGGTTGGAATAAAAAAGAATTGAAATACATGTAAATATATGAGATAAAGTGAAACAAATTAGATAATCGTTATTAATCTACTGGTCTGACTGTCATGTCTGCAGTTTCATTTTTATGGCCGGAGTAACTACGCCCCTGTTCATTGATTTGTATTTTTTTCTTAAACTCAACGCCCCGACCGCACGGCTTTTAAAGTAAAAACACTGTTCACAAGGGAAAATTGTCGAGTTCACTGAACTTGGGTATGATAATACAACGTCCGTACAAGTAAAGATTTTGGCAGATGCACTGATTATGTCAGTACGTACAGTACGGCATTAGATACTTAGTATGTCAGCAGACTTCCTTACCTTTTGTGGCGACGCTCTGCGAAATAAAGGAGTTCCAGTACCGCCGGAGACAAAAATATTTTTCACGCATCGATGTACTCAATTATTGATAATTTCGTCAATTTAATTACTGTTCCACTTTGGCAAACAAAATTGACAAGGCGAGTTGAGAAACAGACTGAAAACGCATTTTATGAAAAATGCATCACAATATATTTTTTCAACAGACGTCATTATGAATTGTGTAGGATAACATGTTACTGCAATGGAATTCCGATGTGTAAAGTTCCGCGAACATAATTTACATGTAAACTAATTCATAAACTTACGGTCTACACTTATAAATGCAATGATACCGTAGCTCAATCGCTGTAATTGAAGGAGATCTCTTTTAAAAGAGTATATATTAATCAACATTTTAAATAAAACAGAAGATCTATATAATTTATCTCGCAGTCACTACAAAATACGCGAAGAAACCTATAATTAACATTATTAAATACTGTTTGTCACTTGCATTAAAATTACCATGCGGGTTTTTGGGCGGAGCAAATTGATGACGTGAGAAAGAAGCTGGACGCTCGCACCTAAATGTCCTTGAATGGGGAGGAGTTAACCTATAAACTAGCTCTAATAATAGTTTCAAAATTGCGCTATGAGTGACGTAAGATTATAACTGTATCGATTGCCAAGATAGCGATCGGGCAAACCCAACTGCAACGCGTTGTATCATTACAGAATTTTATACCTTTGAGTTGAGTTGAGTTAGTTTTTATGTGATCATTGGTACCATACCTAAATGCATCTATAAGTTCCTTATGCGTGTCTGGTGCCTTTACCTTCCGAACCATCATGGTCAAGAATTCAGGAAACTCGATTGTTCCGCTCTCTGTAAACAAATTAAATATAACGTCAAAACGTTATTGTTTTTAGTTAAAATAAAGGAGATCGTTTGTGGTAGTTATTTTAGATACGAAATGTCGTACTACTGACATAGTTAAAGCAGCACAGTTTCCGGTCAGTCAATACTAATCTGTTAATCAAAACGACAAGAACAGATTACTAGAAGCCGAAGATTATCACGGGTCGCTTGATTCAAGGACAAGTTAATAATAACATTGTCAGGCGCTGAAACGGAAAACACGCCGGAACAGATCGAGCGAGGTCAGCGGAAAATTGACAACGCGAACAGACATAAACACTTCCGGTCATGCATGTGTAAGGATCAGCTTGTTATAGGAATGTATTGTTTATTTCACCGAGAAGTCATAAACGAATTACACGGACCGTTTCTTATAGAAAATGAATAAGTGTCTTATGTTGTCTTGTTAGGGTTTATGCTGGGATGAGAAGAGAGTGATTTATTGGAAACAATACAGCTTACTAGGTATTATTGCAACTTGATAAGAAAACGTATCGATAGCACCTTGGCAACACGTATTTTCTACGTGCAGTTTCAGTTTGGTACGCACTCTAAAATGTTCGGGCCGTCTGCTTGCGTAGTATACCCAGACATCATGCATTCAATAATTCAATTAATAAATACTACCGTAACGAGTCTTAGTCACTATCCTCACGCTCGATCAAAAGACTCACGATCGATCAAAAGACTCACGATCGATCAAAAGACTCACGCTCGATCAAAAGACTCACGCTCGATCAAAAGACTCACGCTCGATCAAAAGACTCACGATCGATCAAATTTAAAGAAGTTCGAAATACAGCAAAGCTTTTTCTTAGTGTCTCATCAATTTTGTGAATGTGTTTACAAAACCTAATGTCTGGATTCCATGTGCATCTTCATGTTAAGGACACTCGAGGAAGATAACAAAATATAAAGCAGAA
>JAFMSR010000001.1:30586383-30598576 GCA_022818135.1 Saxidomus purpurata
TCAGCAAAATACAGAAAACGTTACTATGATGTTAGAGCGAAAGCGAGGAAACTAGAGCCTGGTAACGCGGTATGGCTGTATGACGATAGAACCAAACCAGGTTTGTGCTCAAAACTAGTCCCGAAATGGAAAGGGCCATTCCTTGTAGTGAAACGTATCGATGATCTCACTTACCTGGTAAAACAAAAGAAAAATGTAAAGGCTAAAGTCCTTCACATTGATCGACTTATGCGATATCATGGAAAGAATGTCCCAAAATGGTTCAAAACTGCCGAGTTACTTAGTTAAAGAGAACTGACAATGCACTAGTCAACCGAACATTAAAGTATTTAACTGACAGTGAAGAGTATTCTGTCGTTCTGAATAATACTGTCAATTAAAAATAAGTGAATATGCAATTTACAGTTAACATTTAATGTTTTACCTGTTATAAAACAGTTGTGTTGAGTAGAAAAAAATATATATTTTATATATATACGAAAATAAAGGGGAAACAAGTTACCATAAAAATATCACAGGAAAGCTCACCTCTAGTATAACAGCAAATGTGGCTATAAAGTAAGACTATCACAGATTTACATATCACAGTTATTTTGACTAAATGTAAAAAGAAAAAAGTAATCATTTGTAATGGTGCAGATTTTGACTGACACTGAATGACCTGAGTAATACAAGTATGGAAGTTCAGAGAAATGGCGACGTCGCAGACATCTTGTGGTCGTTAGGGAATGGATTAGCTACCCATGTCACTTAACGAGAACTGGTCACTGTAGAACCAGAGCGCTGTTCATAAAGTGTCTTAGAGAAAGACATATATATCGCGTTTTTGAAATCTGGAAGTCTAATGACCAAGTTGACAAATTTGACACTGTACTATGTTTTAAAAAGTTGATAGTGTTATAGTGTTTTAGCTTGAACCACTACACCACATCTTGATTACCGGTATTTACATCAACAAAATATTATGGACTGGTAGTTTCCCCTTTTAAAAAAAAAAAAAAATATTAAACAGTTTAAAAAGTTTAAGTTAATTTGTATTCAAGTGACTGGGCATACAGACTCTGAAGAACTGCAAAGTGCTGAAAATGTAACTCTTCTTAATTACAGATACATGATGGCTATGCAATGCTGGTTGTGCCCTAGTATTTTTGCCTCCAGGAAAGATTTAAAAAATCATGTTGCAGGGTCACCTCATTTTAGGCTGAGAGTAATCTGTCCTTTCTGTGATACAAGGGAGAAACTGAGTAACAGAATGGGTGATCTAAAACGACATGTAAATCAAAAGCATCCAGGACTGATAGGGACACTTTCTCCAACTTACTTCAGTGAAGCATTGGGCTTTTATCTGTCAATATACCCAAATGATTATGCTCGTGTGATTAACCCTGCAAAGGAGACCTCCACAGATGTGATATCCATCAAAAATGCAATTAGAATGTGGCGTACAATTGTCAGGAACCCAACCAGAACTATGCAGCAATGGGAAGAAGGCTGGACACAAGGGGGTTGTACTCCCCTCCATTCTGAACCTAGCTTTATGAGTCCGAGACCTGGTCAGCTACCACCATCAACTCTGTACAGCCCGACTAGACCTGAGATAAATATTAAGATTGGAAGTTTAACTGAAACTAACATTGGCTATACTCTACCAGTTGAGTACAGACAGGAAAATTTCTCTGTAACTTTAGCTAAATCAATGACATTACAAATGAAAAGCAGGCTAGAAAGGATGGCCAGTGGTATCATGGTGCCTATTGACGGACAAGAAATGACCGGTGCAGAGTTCGGTGATATCGCAAATGAGATAAGCCAATGTCTTGGTATTTCGGATTGTTATATTGACAAAGTAATACGGCCAATGACTGCACAAAAACTGCCATTCCCCTTCCCTCGTTTCGTAAATAATGAGGATGCCTTAGACACTCAAAATGACACTCAAAATGACACTCAAGATAAAACTCGTGAACCACTAGTACCTGCAAACAAATTAGTCACTGAGGCAGTCAGGGTATTGAGTTTTGGAGTGATGCCACTCTTACCACCAGCCAGGCGTGAATGGAACACTGAAAGTGTAGTTACATTTAATAACAATCTAATTTCTATAACATGGCCACCTGTAGGATGGAAGGAAATGAACCCCCAAAGGCGTAGGCATGTGGCGGAGCATGCTGCAAACTTACTGGACAGTGACATCTCTGGTTATCCGGTTACCCCTAGAGAGGACATAATGGACAAGTATAACTTCCTCATTTTACCAGGCTCTACTGCAGAGCCCTTTTCACACCTGTCTGAAAGGAGGAAAATGCGCCTTCTTAATTATAGCCAATTGCGTCAGGTTGCTAAAGGGACATCTGAAGACGGTGAATTGGTACAGTCACTATCCAGGGCTTTAAGGAATACATCAACAACAACCTTGATAGAAAAGATTATCAAGGCAAACGTAAATCTTAGATTGTAATGAAAAAACACATACAGTTAAGAAACAAATGTACACCAAGATAGAAACTTAACAAAATAAGTAACACTATTTAAAAAAAAAAAAACCGTTGTTCATTTGTACAAGTCAAATCTTTTTTTTTTTGTTGTTTTTTTTAGTAAGTTAGGAAAAATGTGACAACTTTCAGTCTGTTATCAAAACTTTATAAATGATAGACATTGTTACCTCCATGATAGATATCTGGCAGAGGAGACAGGCTTTAGTAAGAGCTTTTAATTAGTACACAACTTCATTTAAGTGACAATTACAGTTACATAATAAGAAATATCTATGTGTTTGGACAAATTCTGCATTGTGCATGATTGATCGTCATGTTTATTTTAGAAAAACATTTTGTCGGAACGCAGCTTTGTTTGACTTCCGGAAGTTCTTGAAACAAACCATTTCCTCTTTTTAACTTAACAAACTGATATGTATTTGACAGAGAAACCTATGTTTACATTTTGATGCCAGACATTTAATGTTATCATCTATTACCGCTCAATAGTCAAATCATTGAGCAGCAGTAATGAGAAGGTAAGGTCATCATTTTATATCGTTCCTCTTTTATACACTGATGATGCATCATTGACTGGTACAGTGTGCACGTGCAGGTTGTTAAAGCTTACAGTGATAAGGCCGGTCGAAGAATTTTCCTTTACAGTACATTTCAATTTGTTTTCTTTTCTATAGAATTATTTAATTCCGATATGTTTAACGCAAATCGATAACAAATTACCCAAATCACTTAAAAGAGATAGACACATATAACTGGCGTCAGTGTCAAATGCATAAATAATGTAATATTTGGAAGTATTCAGGATTCGAATTTAACCAGATTATCTACTTGCATTTTTTCGCAAGTGGTATTTTTTCTTACTTGCTAAATGAAAAAACAACTTGCAATTTGCATTTGTGTGTGTGTGTGTGTGTTGGTGGTGTGCACTTCTGGTGCTGTGGGGCTCGTTTTGGGGAGGCTGCGTTTTTGGTACGTGGCATTCCCTGTTTGATATTATTTTTGTTTTTATTAAGCAGATAATCAGTATTCATGAATGACTTACATTAGAGGACATGTTTGTTGGTGCAAATGATTTGCACGTTCTGCAGACGATTTTTGTCACATTGTTACCTTCAACATCATACTCGAGATCAATATTGAACTCCTTCGTCCATTTTTTTACAGTTTTTAGACTGGCAGATACACCCTTGGACGAAGCCTTTTTCAATTCAACTTTTGCCTTTTTCTCATCGGCTTCTGCACTGCTCGTGATTGGCTTTTTCAAAAACGTGTCCATTTTTTATTTTGCCGGCGCAGCGAGCTGAGAAATTTAACATTGGGAAACCCCCAAACAACCATGTGACTAGTCAAAAAAAAAAAAAAAAAAAAAAAAAAAAAAAAACCCCCCCCCAAAAAAAACCCCCCCCCCCCCAAAAAAAACACACAAACCACAAAAAACAAAAAAAAAAAAAAACAAAAAAAAAAAAAAAAAAAAAAAAAAAAAAAAAAAAAAAAAAAAAAAAAAAAAAAAAAAAAAAAAAAAAAAAAAAAGCCAAAACACCAAAAAAAAAAAAAAAAAAAAAAACACCAAAAAAAAAAAAAAAAGCCTATCGTATTTCCGCTATATAAATAGTAACTAATAATAAATCGTCGAAAAACACCATGCATGCGGTAAACGTCATCATTATTTGTGCAGGTACTTCCTATTATTACTTAAGCTAAAGGATTAAGCTATTCCAGTCATTATAAGTACAGTCATCAATTCAGTGACCTCTGCAAGTTTACAATAAGATAGCGATCTATTACAGAAAACCTGCAAGTGTGTTGACTATTTTTGCTAAAATGAGGCATTTCCGAAAAATTTTGTTCTTTAAAATTACGTTCATTGAACATTGTAATTGCGCTTTGAGAATCTATTATGCAAGATGTAGGGATCGACCCCTAAAAGCACACGGAGTACATGTTTGGTCGTTACGATAAAATACAGCACGTTTTTCGAAGGACGACGTGCCTTTAAATGACGTAACGACGTGACGTATGTAAACAAGCGCGTCCAATCGTATCTCGCGTTTTAAGGTTACAGTAATGTACTACTACGCGCTAAATAAAGTTAGGGCTTGTTTTCAAAGAGAATGAAGTGTTACAATCGAAATAATAAATTGTTCCCTATATTTTATAGTTGAATAAAATATAGTCATTTAGATGCGAAAAATTAAGTCACTCGTGCTACGCACACGCTTTTAAATTATTTCCCTTTGTTACATTATTGAACTTTTTACAATCATAGCTCGCTCGCTCTCAGTTACCGTTGACATTTTTTTTTAAATTGACATAAGCATACGTTATTATAACACTAAAGGCTAGAAGCAAATTATAATCAAAAATCTAGGTAGCAATTTGCAGAAATCGATTGACTGTGTCGGTTACATGGCACCGCTATACTATATGTTTGCAACGCTTTTTGAATTTGGTGGCGTATTTTTCTAAATGTAAAGATATACGTGGCAGGAATTTATACTGGAGCCTTATTATATGACTAGCATGTGTTTTAAAATACGTTTTTTACATACAGTTTGAAGAACTTATTTTTTTTACCAAAATCTGAGAGCGAGCCTTAAGTACCATTTACGCAAGCTTTCACTTTTATGCTGTAGACATTGACATGAACTAAATTTATACTAGTTTATTTATTCTCGATTACGAAACAAATTCTTACAACATAGACTATTCGCTTTCGAGACTCCAGATGGAATCTACCTCGAAGAGAGTGAGGCAATGTTGAATTATTTGTATCTTGCCAAAAGATATGGCTATGGAAGGCAACGCGCTACCACTGTGCCACGGCGGCTCCGCAAGAACTAAAGAAAACCAGGGTCATTGATGAACTATTTCAATATGTTACATTTTGTTTGAACTTCGTCTTGAAAAGTATTAACAAAATTCTGTGTAACTGCACATTGTAATTGGAGACATTGGTATTAAAACAAGCTCGGCATTTAAATATAAAAACAAACGTTATTCAGATGGTGTGTTTGGGAAAGTGACGTCACATTGTTTATAACGTTACGTCTCAAGTAATTCACGTAAGTCGTCTTACACGGGAGGGGGGTGTAAGATGAGATTTTCCAGCACTGGTAAAAACTGCAGATATCCCCATCTAGTATGCAAGAAAATAGTATAAAAGTCATTTGGCTGTTTCGGTTATTGATGTAAATGATACGGTCTTCTATCCCCGTATGAACTGAACAATGAATAATTTAACTATTTAAATGTTTTTCTTTGTCTAAAGATTTGATGAAGATACGTATAACAAACAGTTCCATCTTGCCAAAATATCTTAGACTAGTGGGACATAAATCATTAATGCAATGCTCTGTGTCTATTTTATTGAGCTAAGTGGATTTCCAATAGATACGACATTTACAAAATTGGTCATATGGGACTATCTTAATGACTGATTTGCGGAAAACGTGTTGTAGCTGATACAATATTCATGAACTTACACAATAAAAAAGAAAACGGTAACTTATATAAGCGTGTATAACTCTATATAAGACCTACTCCGTCATTTACTGTATCAAATAACAATGAAACTCCTTGGGGAACAATGTTTTATTTAAGGTCCATTGACTGACTCATCTTATTCTTGATAGTTTACAGCTAGCTGGAAATGTTACTATTTGATAAAATGTACATTCATTAAAGATATTACAATTATATTGATCGTTTAAAGATCAAGCAAACAAGCACAACAGGATGTCGAAATACTTAAAAAATCAGTGTGGTTTTAGAAAGTAATTCTTCACTAAATATTTCTTAATGTCCTCTTAAATCGCTTTGACTGTTTAGAACAAATGTCATTTATCTCTATTTGAAGCATCGTTGGAACCCACGGTCTATTACGGAATATATGGTGTGAATAACCTGGGTACCGAGGATGTATTTGAAGTGACAGAAGAAATTTTATCCTATCTATACTCAGTTCAATTTTCAGATTATACATAGGTAAGCGATGAAAAAAGTAAACCACGAAGAAAGACAAAAATATCTAGCACAAACAGACAACTTTAACAGTTTTAAAAATCTTTGAAGTGATATGCTAAAAGCAAATAAGGTAAAACGAAAGGATAGAATCAACAGAGCAAGTAAACTCTACACAGCAATATGATAAAATCTGTTGAACTGTTGGTGAGCTTTGTTTGGTGGCACCGCTACGATATATGCTTATTTTGGTATTTCAAAAGCGTTTGCAACGCTTTGTAATTTCAAAAATACAAAAATGTACACAGGAATATTTTTGTTGAAGACTCGTTCTAAGATATGCTAATTTCAAATAGTTCGAAGAACATTGTTTTGTTTCACCAAAATCTGTTCTTATCAGAAAACAAGAAGTTATTAATGTTGAAAATGTCATCTAAATATCTGGCATCAATTACACCACTTTATGTTTTATTATACAAACATAACGCTTATGATGACATATTGATTGCATGTCCAACCGACGATATATCAGGGCAATAAAGAATTAAAAAATGTGTACAGTTTGAGTTAATCACTTCTTGCCTAAATTTGAAATGTGTTTAGTTCGAGTTGATCACTAATTGCTAAATAATTTAGATACAAATGAATGCCATATGATATATTCAAATTTTACAGGGATCAACTTTTTCTGAATTAAAGGAATGTTACTTGAATACATTTATACAATTAAATCATGTGCACGGTATTTTGAATACTATCAGCGCTAAAGAAACTGCAGAATATCCGTTCTCAGACTGTCAGTTAATCACAGCCAGCTCGCGCTATATTTTTCTAGATGAAATTGACACATGTAAGACATTTTCACGACCTATATACTAAATCGATTATGCGAAAATGAACAAACTTACAGTCGACTTAGTTAATGTTTCTGCCTTTTGGCAAAACAAGACTCGGAGGCAAAGTTATTTCAGATAAACTTGCATCACTAAACAATTGATTGTATGCAAATGAAATTTCGTTCTCGTTTAATTTGATCATTAGGTAGAAAATAGACAAGTATAAGTCCTTAGGCTAACTTCTGAGATAAACTATTTAAATAAGTCACGGTTTGGTAAAGGCCTTAATTCACAAGAGATGTTCTAGCATAATTCTTAAAACCAGCTTCACAGAAAATAAATTTTGAACTTGTGTGTAAGTATTATTCATTCAAAAGCCATCTTCTCATTTGTAAAATACCATATCTTCTTAGTTAAGATGCATGTCAGATATAGTTGATTTCGCTGAAGTTAGTATAATATCTGTTATTATAACATAATGTACGTTGTGCTTTTGTGATTAAAAAAGACAAGTTATATGACTTCTAGCTGCTACACGTTGGCTACCTGTCCTTCGGCGGAGAATGAAGAAGCCTGGTGTTGTCCTGTTATTTGGACTCTTGATAGATGTATTTTGAAAAGTTCTTAACATGGAATATACTCAAATATGGCCGCATCAATTATCATCCCCAGTCCTCCTTAATATGACCGAAAACTTGGTCGAACATTATTTACTCCATTGTTACCTGACGTATACAATTCGCTTCGTATTTTCAAGAAAATTGGACGTTTCTCCAAAATGCAATGAATGGCCAAGTTAAAGGTCATACGTGACATGACATTTCTGGGCGGCCAAAAACTACACAAGGTTAACAGCTTTGCATTATATCTAGTTAAACTCTAAGCAAAAGTATCACTATTTTTATACGCCCGAAGGGGACGTATTATGTTATCGCCTCGGTGTCCGTCTGTCCGTCCGTCCGTCTGTCCGTTAGCAATTTCCCTTCCGCTCTGTAACTCTTGAACCCCTTGAAGGATTTCGAAGAAACCTGACACAAATGTTAACCAGACTGAGACGACGTGCAGAAGCAATGTTCCGGATGGCTGGATTCAAGGTCAAGGTCATACTTAGTGGTGTTTTTGCCACTAACCGTGCCCCACTGTGTTCCTTTAATTGTTCGTTTTGTCCTCGTGTGTTTGCTTTGTATGCTAGTGTGTGTTCCTCCCTCTTCCGTCAGACACAATCAAAGAGGGAAGCATAGCGTCCAACTGTAAACGGGTTGAACACCAAACATGCGGTGTGTCTCAAAACAGTAGGGTCGTAACCTCTTTTAACAAAACGTTTTATAATTTTAGCAAATACAGTTGGAAAATTGCCATGACCCAAAATCTTACGAAGTTTGTAAACCACATCCCCATAAAAATCGGGTTTTGAAATACCTTCTCGCAGAAGCCTTTAGTTTTATACTTATGAATAAGAATGTGAATTTCTTTGAAAAATATTTTTTTCAACGGTAACTGAGAGCGAGCAGCTTTAAGCTTTGAACACTATAGATAGCCAACTCTAGTTACGTGTTCATGTACAGTAGTGTTCCTTATACATTTACAAAGAAAAGTATAGTCTTATCTATCAAGTAAACTAGAAGTCAAATAATGAGTACTTTTATTTCGAATGAATAAACATGCACACGTGATTCAAGCTCGCACTTAAAGCTGTTATAACTCGCGCGTGAAGCAAAATTTAGATTCAGTCAAAGCTGTAAATAATACACATATAACACAGAAAATGACCAAATACAAAAAGTTACGTTTGAAACAATCTGAACGTCTGAACAAGAGACTAAAATGCTATAGACATTCTTATGGCTATCTGGATAAAAGAAAGACGTTTTGAATTCATTACATAATATTGAATCATGTTACTCTTGCATAAATCCTGGCTAAGGTTCTATCTATATACATGCATTACTTTTCAATGAAAAACATAATTACGTCATATTTCATAAATCTCACATACATTTGGCAAAATATTCCTTTCTGGTCTTTGCAAGTCTCGGGTAACGTTAAACGTGCAATCTCTCAAACTACTGCGGATACTAGATTGACACTTCACGCAGTGTTTAACATGATAACTCTGATCTACATATATTCAATATTGCAAGTCTCTTTTTTTACTCAGGACATCCTGCTTGAATTTTTGTATGTAAACGACATGCGGGTATGTGAATGAAACTTTATACAGGTTTTTGATGCGCATAAGAATGTCCAGTATTGGTTGTTTATTGTTTAACGATTTATGAAATTTTATGTAATGATAATCCAAAATAATAAGCGTAAGCACATTAGCTAAATCAACCGCACAAATGATACATTCATTCATGTTTTCACTACACAAGTGTGCTATAAATAAAGCACGAGTTTTTCATGGAAATGTCTTATCTTATGACGCACACTATTTATGAAATAGGCGAAAAATTTCTATAGCTTAATAAACTTTTCAATTAATACAGTATATATTATAAAAGTAGACTTTCATGAATAAACAAAAATAAAAGAACTTTATATTTAATAAAAATGAAACTATTGATTTGTCTATATTCTACACTATAAATTCAGAGAATGAAAAAATTGTGATAGCAAAAATTGTGATATCCCTGTACATAGATATGTTATTATAATAGACTATGGTCGTTTTCTGTTTTGTCATGTTGATATGTTAGATGTATATAGATATGTATTTTGCTGATGCTGGCCGATTTATGCCGGATTCATGCATGTTTTGTAAAATAAAAATAAACAGCCCAAATGAGCAAGTACTGTAGTTTTAAATTACTTTGACAAAACTATTATGTGTTATTAAAGTTCAAAAAGACAGTTTGTTGAATAACATTTTTGCATATTTTAAATGATTGAGCAAGTACACATGAACTCAAACAAAATGAATTTATAGGAAAACAAAATCAGGATAGAAAACAGAGTACAGTTTCTTTAATAATTGTTCATGCACACAAGTGAGTTTGATGAAAATTGTATATAGCTAATGTTGGAAATACTAAATCATAAACATTATGAATGAAATGCAATGGTAATGCATTTACAAATAATTAAATCATTACCGAAATAAGAAAAAGATAACAAAAACACACATATTCACAGTATGCATAACTTTTGTAGATAATATATCACATTGTTTTGCATTGTTCTATTGATACAGGTGCAATATACTGACATCCTTTCGCAGGTCTAATGTCGTCTTTTTATCGATCTTGTTTCCAGAGCTGTCTATTGGAAAAATTCCATATAGACAATTTTAATCACACGGAAGAAATGATTTACTAGGAGTATCTATTGGATAGTAAAAAAACAAAAATAAAAATAATATCAAACAGGGAATGCCACGCACCAAAAACGCAGCCTCCCCAAAACTCCTTTATACTTAAACTGATTCTACTTTAATGCTAATAACCTTAAGATAAATATACTGAACAGATCAAATTCCATTCATATCAGTCGACAACATATACGTTGATCTTAATGATATAATACAGATATGATATTAAGTTAAAAACTTTAGCATTCATGAAATATAAGAAATCATTTAAAATGATTCTTACTTCACCAGTGATTACATGGTCCTCAACGTGAAAACTATATGAAAACTGTGACATGATCAGCAAAATGTGAATAAATTTACAAAGTTTAGAAGAGAGATTTCTTTGTGTAGATATATGTAAGTAAGGTATTCCATGCACTTTAAAATCAGACAAAAAACTAAATACAGATTCGTATAAAAAATACTAGAAGTCAGAACTACAAATACATTTTATTAATTATTTTCATGTTAAAGCCTTTCAAATAAAACAAATTTTATAAATGGTAAAAGGAATAATAGAAGGTATTACATTTACAAAATATATTTAACAAACTATGAAAAATACAAGTAGACAGAACCGTTGATAGTTTTAAGATACACAGCTGAATGGAAAGAAGTCACTGTGCGTTATTATTGGAACTCTTGACATAATTAAGTCACTACGTATTACTCATGCATAGCATTTAATGATTTTGCTTTTAGACACAAACTAATGTGGGTTGGGTTTGTGATAGGATTTTGTCAGTCTAAATATTTATCAAAATTCATAAGGAAATAAAAATTTGTTTAAATTTGTAGCACAGAAAAAAACTGGTAATGAAAGGAAATGATACTTAAGTTGGGATTTCAGTTAGGAATTGTCTTTTTCTCAAAAAGTATAGGTAATTTCCAGCAACTGAAATGTGGCAGTCACGTCATCTTGATATGGAGACCATTTTGCCACATTATTTTGGAATACCACCTCGCAAAACAAAAATATCATCAGCATATTATCATATACTTTATCACCAGTGTATACTTATAGACTGAATATTGAAAAGAAACAATAATTTGTTTTTGCATTGAACTTCGAAATAGAAGCTGGGTTCTTGTGCATGCCACATTGTCTAAATAGGGTTAACACTGAAACCGAATTATTTTGAAATACCACCATGCATAACAAAATATCATCAATAAATACTGGTAAAATCCGTTGTGATTTTCCATCTTCAAAAGAATGCAAATCTACACATGATAGGAATACCACCCAAGAAAATGAATGAAAACATGAAAATTACACTTGATAATAGCTTTCTTCATATTCAATTGTGGAGAATTGGGCTGCTGTATCAAAGTGTGGATGCACCAGTACTGAAGATGATTCATACCAATTTAAGTTGGTGCTATAAATCGTATGGTAATGAATGAAAGAAGGGTGATCAATCAGAATATTGCTAATACTTTAGAAATAGAATGAGAAATGTGTGCATGACATTGGTCTAGAGTTAAAAGTTCAAATCAAACAGGGGCAACATTACATTTTATCACAGCAGGCAATATTATGACATCCC